>WIQG01000480.1:0-85908 GCA_014925785.1 Mycena galopus ATCC 62051
GCATTTAAGATGCGGTGAACATTGAACTTAACCTTAACTCAAGTTCGATGTTCACTTCAGTTATATCCACGGACATGAGTTCTAAAGGCACTCAAGTTCTGCCCGTGGATTTGAGTTCCAGGTTACAGCACTTTGCGGAACATAAGGCGCGCACCGTTTTTTCTGCCTTTTTGGGCACTTTTTGATCCCCGCGACTAGGACAGCCGCGGTGACCTCAATTCTCGTCCATTTACTTTGTGTATAGGCTCAAACGATGCGCATTTCAGGGGCGCACAGGACGGTGTCCTCAGAATTTGTATCTCACCTCAACAAATGTTTCTCTGAGTGAGCTAACGGGTTTTCTGCGACTATTACGACTAGAACAGCTGCACTGTCCTTATCTTCGATCCGTTTGCCCTGAAAACAAGATCATTCGAACGGCATCGGAATTCCACAGGGGATGGGTTTCTCACTATTTTTTTCTGAGGTGATATGTTCCTTTTTTGACCCAACAACTGGATTCCGACTACATTCTTGAGAAGAACACCTGTAGCATTCGCTTCACGGACTCAAACATCCTAGTTTTTGTATATGTTTGCGGTCACCCCGTTATCTAAAGGATTGTCGACTCATATTTGGATGCAGGGCCCGATGAAAAATTAAAATCACGATTCCGCCTGTCAAATCTGGTCGAAAATGATTGTCAGCGAGAGCTCTAGTTGTAGCCAATCCCTACATCGGGTATCTCTATTCCCAGCCCAGGGGAAACCTCAGAATAATTAGACTGAATCTCAAGCCCCGAAAATACGAAAAAGCGATCTCAATTGTGCGGTGCGCGACGTGCCCGAGCACATCAGTCACATTGCACGTGCTATCACCAAAGTCACCTTGTCGCTTTTTTCTCCTGACGACCATGGGCGACGCCAAGAGTCTCTCGGCACGTAGGAAGTCCAGGAGAATTGCCAATGCTGCTCACGATACCAGCGGACATGGAACAGATACCCAGCAACCAACGTCCCCGGAGCCTACCCCTGTTTCCGATGATCTTTCCCTCAGTGTCGACTTCTCTACCACTCCACATCTCAATAGTCTCTCTGCATTTGATTGTAACGGCAACGGCCATTCTAGCAGTATAACCCCTCCGCCTTCCTTCAAGCGCAAGGCATTGCCAAAGCCCATCAAAAAGGCGCCACAGAAGGCTGCCCCGAAAAATGACGAGATGACGGAGGCTACTATCGGCAGCGATTCCGACAGCGATGAGCCAGAGCCTCCGAAGAAGAAGTCACGGACGCAGAAAGCGAAGGGTGCAGAGCCAAAGAAACCCTGCCTTGATGACAGAAGTGCGTATTCACGTGAAATTCGCCTTTCTCTCCCCGGCTTATCCCTTCCCATTCCAAGAGCTTTTTCTGAACGTTCCACGCGCCTGTGATGCTGGAAATCAGCGCATTACCTTTACACATGCGACCGAATATAGTGAGGCGCTTGCTGTAATCCATGAGACTATTGGATGTACAGATGTTGCACGTAAACCTGTCTTGACGTACAAATTGTCCACTGCAGCCAAAGGTGTTCCCCAAATGTCTCTTGGGACGGAGCAGGATTGGCAGGGATGTTTGGAGGATGTAAGACAGGCCGAGGACGCAAAAAAGGCAGGTACAGTGATCCCAGTTATGATTTTAGTGTCTGACCAGGTATGCCATCAAAAGTGGCAATTGTGTAACAAACTGAACGAGTCCCGTAGTATCTGAGCTCGCTATCTGCCAAACGTGGCAAAACCAAACCAGTTGGAAAAGGGCGCAACAAGAAGGCGCCGATGTTGGATTTAGACCATGCCGAATCAGGCGACGACGATTTTGACGATGGTTTGGGTACTATGGACCAAGAAATTAAGTCCATGGAGCAGCTCGACAATCAGTATGGCCACTGCCAAGCGTGCGGACCAACAAAATTTTGCAAGATCACCGTTACGGAGACGCACCATCATCTGACGAACATCCAAAGACGGGCATGGGCCCAAGCTCTCGCAAGTGCTTAGTTGTGCGCTCGTTCGATTGCTTATACCCCTTCTGCAGGCTCTCCGAAAGAACGGTGTGACCCTCAGAACTCCGCCGCGCGACGTTGCAGGGCAGAACCTTTTTGGGATGTTCTTCAAAAGCGTGCCCGGGGAGGTTGCACCACCTGCCAGTGGACCTCCAATGCAAAGCTTGTTTTCCGCGATGATGCCACCGCAGATGATGGGCATGGGCATGGGTTATCCGTACATGCCTTGGGGACAATCTCACATGCCTCCCATGCCGCCAATCACACCTGTCGCGCCGACGGTTGTTCCGCACTCCCAAGATCCTGGTGCTTCACACGCTTCTACTTCCGTTCTTCCCACGATTACTCCGTCCAGCGATCCTCCGGAAAGGGGTATCCTTAACCTGTATCCAGAGATTGCAGCCTTTCTCCACGAACTAAATGGCTACCAGTCACGCAGAAACCTGCTGGATTACATACCAACATTCGATAAACTCGACTTTTACAACATTGACGAGATCTGCGATCTCGGAACGGCAGAGGAACTTGTTCGTGTTGCCAAGATTACCCACGGAAATGCGACCTACATCATGACACAGGTCAAGAACGAGATCAAGCGGGTAGATCGCCACCGTCGATCTCTCGGCTGAGTGCTTGTGGTGATATTGGGCTGTTTGCCCGCTTACTTCGCGTTATATCTGCCATTCATCCATCATATAATCATATTACTACATCCTTTCGTTTTGTTATTCAATATGTAGTCTCGCAATGTATTCATTCATTCCATTGCACAAATATCTAATACCCAGAATGAAGGAACCACCCCTTTGCTGCGTCTGCAGTCACAGTATCTAACGCACCGTACAGAAATAAGAACGGGTCAGTCTCATCTCCGTTCTCAACAATGTTTCTGAATGTGTCGCCGTGATGAGAGATGTACGACTTGATGTACGAAAAACATTCCTCAATCGGGTTGAGGTCGGGGGAATACGGTGGGAGAAACACAAGCTTGATACCGCTTTGAAAACAGTCAATCATAAGTATGTAACAGGAGCAATCACGTACGCTTCAGTACACATTTCTTCAACACCCTCAACATGATGGATACGACAATTATCCAAGACAAGGATACTATGCTTAGCGGGATATGGATTCATCACTTTGAGCAGACCCTCCAGCCACAAGAGGAACTGGTCTCCATTGTAGCCGCCGACTTTGATGTGGCTGAAGATGATCCCGTCGGTAGTAATTGCGGGCAGCAACGAATAGCTTCAAGTTTGTCAGAATAGGCAGTCAGTGAAGCATACTATAGTGCCAACCGTGTTCCTCGGACAAAACGACAGCGCTTGTGGGACCTCAGGCCTTTCATCGACCAGCCGTTCCGACGATAAGATGTCAGAATATTGACAGCGGATTCGTCTGCGCAGATGATGCGATCCGCCGGCTCGTCGCCAATCTCCATGAGAAATTCACGCCGTGCATGTGCACAGCGTTCTACGGCTTGACGCGACAACTATCGACCAGTATTAGAGGCTGTCAAGATAAACCGCCAAAAACATGCCTTCTTGGAGGAGATCCCGAGACGACGGAGTGTGCGACATATTGTAGCCAGAGAAACATCAATATCATGTTGGATAAAGAGAGCCTCTTGAATCTCGTCGAGGAACAGGTCGGGGGTGTGATCAAGGAGTGTGAGCACAAACTGTATAAAAAGGGTCAAAATGTCGGCGGAGAGATGGAAGGAGGGGTTAACCTTGCAATTGTTGGGGGACATGAGAGGTGCACGCCCTTTGTGTCTGCGATCGTGGCAAACCTCGCCAATTTCCGCCCACATCTCCTTGACGCGCTGAACGACGCGCAGTGGCATGTTGAGATCATGGGCAATTTCTGTGCTAGGTTTTTCTAATGTGTAAGCTTGGTATATGACGCGCTCCTTGAGGTCTTTCGAATAGTGGTTTCGAATTGCTATGGCCGGTTTCTTGCGAGGCATGGTCGTCAGGAGAAAAAAGCGACAAGGTGACTTTGGTGATAGCACGTGCAATGTGACTGATGTGCTCGGGCACGTCGCGCACCACACAATTGAGATCGCTTTTTCGTGTTTTCGGGGCTTGAGATTCGGTCTAATTATTCTGAGGTTTCCCCTGGGCTGGGAATAGAGATACCCGACGTAAGGCTTGGCTACAACTAGAGCTCTCGCTGACAATCATTTTCGACCAGATTTGACAGGCGGAATCGTGATTTTAATTTTTCATCGGGCCCTGCATCCAAATATGAGTCGACAATCCTTTAGATAACGGGGTGACCGCAAACATATACAAAAACTAGGATGTTTGAGTCCGTGAAGCGAATGCTACAGGTGTTCTTCTGAAGAATGCAGTCGGAATCCAGTTGTTGGGTCAAAAAAGGAACATATCACCTCAGAAAAAAATAGTGAGAAACCCATCCCCTGTGGAATTCCGATGCCGTTCGAATGATCTTGTTTTCAGGGCAAACGGATCGAAGATGAGGACAGTGCAGCTGTTCTAGTCGTAATTGTCGCAGAAAACCCGTTAGCTCACTCAGAGAAACATTTGTTGAGGTGAGATACAAATTCTGAGGACACCGTCCTGTGCGCCCCTGAAATGCGCATCGTTTGAGCCTATACACAAAGTAAATGGACGAGAATTGAGGTCACCGCGGCTGTCCTAGTCGCGGGGATCAAAAAGTGCCCAAAAAGGCAGAAAAAACGGTGCGCGCCTTATGTTCCGCAAAGTGCTGTAAGTTACTTAAGTTACACCATAGCTAAGTTCTGCAGGCATCACTTCAGTTCCACCCCAATAGCCAGACTGCTCATGAAACTGGCCTGAAGATGCAAGTGAACACGAGTGTGTATAGAGTACATTGATTTAAACTTTGAGATGAAAATGAATATGAGAATGAATTTTTTTGGTTTTCACTGCCAGTCCAGAAAAATCCACACACAGTGTTGCCACCCTTCGCTGGGCGGCACTGACCCACGCGGAAGTCAAGTCCCAAGAAAACCGGTGCTGATGAAGGCAAAGTCAGGCTTGAATCGCAGTTCAAGGCAGGTGGGTGGGAATTGGTGGCACTGGCGCCGTTGAAGGTGGAAGTCAAGAGCAAGAATGGATCAATGATCGAGCAGTGGACAATGGACAATGACACGCGACGCGGCGATCAAGTCAGATCATCATCGCGTTACTACCGTGACATCTCTTCTTTCCTTTCATCTTCCATGCCACCTCATCGCACCAGTGCCGCACCTCTTCCCCACCATCTCATTATTGTGCCAGTCTCATCCATGTCTGATTCTACTCACTCACCCCCGTTCCTGTCTGAACAGCATGGCGTTTGGTGGTCGTGGCATTTAAGGATTGGCGCGAAGCATCACCAGTTTTGTCACCCACATCTGATGACGCGCCCAGCTGCGTCTTTGCAAGTATCTCGAGGTATGTCTCCTCTTCTTCTCTGCCTTGTCAGATTGCATTCAAAGCAACATGCTGTGTTGGGGGATTGTGTTCTGTGAGGAGATGAGCGTGAAAGGAGGTACGTACACAACTACTCCTCTACTCACTGATCTGCTCGGGATACCAGCGCCAACAGTCTCCATTATGCAGTCCTATCAGCAACACCAAATCCCAATCCACAGAATAATGAAAAGCGGGATCAGCCAAGGTGTGTTACTCGCGCTTTCCCCTCCTCCTGTTTCCTTTGTTCTCCCCTCCCTGCCTGCTGCTCCACTCGTCCCACACCGATCTGTGTTGCTTTGATTACAGACATCTAGTGTCTAAAATTAAGTTATACTGGGACTTAAGTGGGTGGTGAAGACTTAAGTTTGGGAAGCAAAGTTAAGTTGTGTGCTGGACTCAAGTTGTGGATGTGGACTTAAGCTGTCAATGGGACGTAAGTTTGTCGACAGGACTTGAGATCTCGGAACTTGAGTTCCAGGGCACTTAAGTGATAGATTCACAGTGTAGCATGTATAGGCGTACCACGTGTACGGTACGGCGGAGCACGCCTCGGGCGTGAACTTAAGTCATGCATGACTTACACCAGGGGCAAAAGCCGAGGCATATGGAATCCATATGCCTTCCACACATGTGGTCCACATGCGGGGGTGACATTTGTGTGACAGTGGACAAAGCTCTTTGTCCGATCTTGATGAAGCCGTAAGTAGGGGCTACTTACAATGTATTTAGTTACTGTGAATCTAAGAGATATTTGGATGGCAGTTATGGTTAATTCTGAGATGTTTTAAGGGTAAAATTGAAGAAATGCGAAGGTTTAGTTTGTACGAGCCGCAACTCGGATGCAGATGCTGTCGGGGCTCCGAGAAGCGACAGCACGAAGGGGTTGGGGCTGCATCACGCCCATGTGATGAGTGACACCGGGGGCAAGAACCAACACATGCTTTTAAATGCATGTATTTCGCAGGTAATGTTATACTAAACAAAATATGTGTGACAGTTTGACAATCATTCTTTACTAGACAAAGCAGGGAAAAAGGGCAGACAACGGGCAGGAGAGGTTTCCCAGGTGCAGGGAAATTTCTCCTGTCCTTTGTCTATTCTTTGTCTCTCCTTTGTGTAGCAAAGAACAATTGTTTAATTGTGACATGGGCTTCATTTGGCGTGTGACTACATGCGGAGCACATGCATTTAAAGCACTTGTGTTCTGCGTGCCCCGCTGAACTGTCTGGAATTGAACTATACCTAAACACCGCACTTTTCATGCGTTTCGGAATAGTCTGATTACAGTATAGGCTTATTTCTGAGAGTTAGTATACGGTCTCGGTATAGCTGGCAGGGTCAGGATCACAGAGTAACGGGTACAAAGGGTAGGTGACTACCCTGCGGACTGGCAGTGCTCGCCTCGAAAACCGTAGAGGAGAGTGTAGCCCACAAACCTCTAAAAAGAGACTATTTCTGGAGCTTATTTCCACAATGAGGAATAAGCCAGAGATACTTACAATGGGACATGCGGGAATAAGCTTATTCTGCTCGGCTAAAGGCAAGGCCTTCCATGTGATAGGTGTGTGAGGCTCGGGGAAGCTCATACCGGAGGAGTTCCGGGATAAGCAAAGGTTGGCTAAGACAATCTGATGGGATTGATCTTATTCCGAGGAAGCGAAGTTGGGAATAAGAAACCTTTCTGGGAAAAGGAAGCAAACCCAGCTTTCCGTAGATACTCCTAGATGACCCAATATCTGGCACAGATGAATGGTATGCCCAAACCTGTCGAGAAACACCTCCTGAAGGTGCAAAGGGAGTTCATGTGGGCGGGTGCCAAATCATCCCCAGTGCAAAAAGAGATGCTGATGGCCCCAGTATCAGTGGGCGGGAAAAATATGTTTGACCTTAAGTCACGAAACGAAGCTCTTCATCTCATGAGACTGAAATCTTATCTTGAACTTGACCTAGCAAAAAGGGCAGCGTGGGCCTACGTGGCAGACACCCGTATTGCGAAGGATGACAGGACCACATCAAAGGTACAAGAAGGCTCACACATAAACATGAAATGGTAGATGTTGGAAAAAAATTTGGCATCATCTTTGACACCCCAAATCCACCCCGAGAGATACGGGAAATGCTCCCCCTCTTCCACCACTTTGGTGAGAAATCTGATGTGTGTCAACTCAATAACAAACCCCAATGTAAGTGCCTGAGAAAGAACCATGAAGTCCAGAGTACAGGGGATGCCGTAGACATTCTACTAAGGCTGGACAGCCCACAACATGTCCCAGATTAAAAATGCAGATGCCCATTCTGCACAGATGACCAGGTACATGGCTGCCTCAACCCACATTCGTGCACCACCGCAGCCCAGAATCAGTTAGGTGAGATTGACCCCAGGTGGGACCCGAGAACTCTACGGGCAGCCCCAAGCCTCCCTGATATTGCTGATACTGAGGATATGCGGCTCTTCCGTGACTACCCGCCAATACGTACCCTAACTGAGGGATTCCGAGTGTTCACGAAACCAAGGGCCCGACAGGGCGGGCTGCTAGAGGAACTCGCCCTCCCGGCCCCCACCATAGCAAATAACCCGTCTGACACCCCACTTAGAATTCATATTGACACCGCAGCCAGCAAGTCCGGGGACGCAGATGCAAAGGCTGCATTTGGAATATTTTTCTCAACTGGCGACCCCCGGAACACAGGCTCTAAAGTCCCAGAGGGTCTCGATCAAACAATGCCAAGTGCTATTATACTGGCAACTATATGGGTCCTTCGTAACACACCGATCAACTCTCCACTCCATGTTATCAGCACTAGGGGTACAATGCTGAAGATACTAGAGAAATTTCATACCTGGGAAGACCAGGGCTGGTTCGGAGTGGCAAATGGGGACATTCTACTCTCCCTGATGTCTGAGCTGCGCATTAGGACAGCCCACACAATTTTTTCGGTAGCCAAGACCACTCCTGATAAAGCTATGTGCATGACTGCACATGACTTAGCGGATGCCAGCCTCTCCCTTCCGGGAAATGTGGCCTTCAACACTGCACCTCGACCTGAGACTGTGCTCAGAGGAATGAAACTTTCAAGCCTCACCCAAGCCACCGCCTACAAGGCGATAAAGTCACTACAAGGAGCAGTCGAAAGAAAGGCCACAAACGAACACATCAAGATGGTGCAGACGGCAGTTGCCCAGCTATACGAGCGCTCGCCAACAGCAGGCAGAGTCTGGAAGTCCATCAAACATAAAGACATAACAAGGCAAATCCGAAGCTTCCTCTGGAGATGCATGCACGGATCCCTCCGCATAGGCAAATACTGGAGACACATTCCGGGCTTCGAGGAGCGCGAAATGTGCCCAACGTGCCAGGTCCCGGATGACCTGGAACATATTCTACTCCACTGCACCCGCCCTGGTCAAGCTATAATATGGGACCTCGTAAAGGAGGTCTGGACTAAGAAAGGTCACGTGTGGCAGGCCCCAACTCTCGGAGCCATCCTTGGCTGCGGCCTTGCATCCTTCACCGTAGGTGGATGCCAGTCACCAGCAGACAGTAGACTCTATACAATCATCATGACCGAGTCAACTCACCTCATCTGGAAACTCCGCTGTGAGTTTGTGGTCGGTCGGGACAGCACTGACCCAGCGTCGGACCATGAAGTCCGCAACCGATGGGTGTTCCAAATTAATGAACGCATTGAGGTTGACCGTAACCTTACAAACACGCTGAAATACGGCAAGCAATACTCCATTGCACCCTCAGTGGTACTTGAGACCTGGAGGGGTGTCCTCAAAGATGAAGATATTTTGCCAGATAATTGGCTGGGAGGACCTGAGGTTTTAGTGGGTATAGCTCCTGATAGGTCACGCAGACCACCGTCCCCGCCTGTTGGGCGACGCGGCCGGAATAGATAGTAGGCAGGAGTGAGTCCCACACTCGGCTTAGGCCTAGTGCGTAAAGCATTTCCTCAGGGGTGGAAACACTCAGTCCCTTTCTTGGAGGTCTGCTGGCCCTCCATACTTACCTCGGTTTGGGGAGGCCAACTTTGTTGGTTGTCCCCTTTCCTCGCGTACCACCAAAAAAAAAAAAAATAGATACTCCTAGACGACGGACACATTCTCCAGCACAATTTCGCGGTTCCCCTTCGCCAGGCCGGAAGTGCCATTACACTGCCACCAATTCATGATTTTATGGGCGAACCCTTGGTTCGCTACATGCCATGATAGTTTGAGTGTCAACCACGGCAAGCATTAACCGCTGTATTGGGAATGGACCATCTTACAAGCCCTTGAGAGCGATGAAAGACACAGTGGGAAGCCATATTTATACAATGTCGCTCTTGCGTGCTGTGTCGAGCGCAGCAGTGGGAGGTGCATCGGCATTGACTCCACCTCGACCCCGAAATGCCTCCCTTGTGTGCTGTGTTGAGCGCAGCGGAGCGGTTACTGGGAAGCCGTCCATTCAGCCCTGATGGGATTGCCTCTGCATCAGGATGGCTTGAGGAAGTTGCTGTGGGTCATGCTCTCACTGACAGCTTCACCTTCGACATACGTTCTGCCAGATAACGCAAGCTTAGATGGTGTGGTATGGTGTGTTCTCGATCTTTTGTCCTGTCGTACTTGGTGCTGATCGTATATCGTAGGACTTGGAAACAAAATCACTGCACTACCCAGTCGCATAGATTCAGAGCGTCGAGTCAGGAGGGAGGTCTACCGCATCCCATGAACGACATGGTGAGCCCAATACACTCCAGATGATCCACCTGCTAGTTAATGGTCTCAATAAGAAGTTATTATGTAAGCCCAAATGATTTGTATTTCAAGCTCGAACATCGAAACACGCGCCCTCTAGGGCTCCGGACCTTCCGGCCTGCCTTTCTCAGCCATCCCTGCTGCTCTACCCATTCTCCCCAGATCCCGGACGAACCACATGACCCGTGTAGTTGATCCGCAACATCTTCAGATCCTCGAGGGGTTGCAGCTCAGTCCCTACTGGCTGCATGTAGACTGTTTCTCCCTTTTCGTTCAGAATATGTATTGTTTCTATTGTTGTTCTCCGTGCTTGCTTTATTCTTCCTGTAGTATGCCAGCGTATCTGCCCCTCTCGTTCATCTTCTTCCTCCTATGGCCGACACCTTGGAATGCCACTCTTGTGCGCCGCATCGAGTGCAGCAATCGCAGCCGCGATGCCGCCTATGCGCCCCGCATCGAGCGCAGTGGAGCGGCTGCTGGGATGTCCGCCCTCATGCCCCCGCCTCCGTCTAATCCGCCCGCTCACCGCCCGAATCAATGTCGCCCTATGCGCGCCAGCTGTTTTATATTACTGTACGCTCATGCTCTAACTACTGTACATATCCTAATGTATCAACACTCCTTTCCCTATCTGCTGCTCGACTTCTTTGGCGTCTATTTACCCTTGCTTTACGAAGTCACGACACTGCAAACCTGGGCTGCACGCGGGGGAAGGGAGCGACAAAGAAAGGGCAGACTCGGGCAGCAGGCAGGGTGTTTGGACAGCAAAGGAAAGGAGAACACGGGCAGCCCTGCAGAAAAAGCCACGGTACCGTGCTGGTGCAGGACACATGTTGCCAATGGGGGAATTTTTATCAGTCCCGACACAAAAGGTGTGCGGACACAGTCGCAGACCGATGACAGTGGCGTGTGGATGGGCTCCGGTCTTGACAAAGACGACGTGCAGCTGGGCTCTGGGTTCGACAAAGCCGATTCGCGAGTGGCGTTGAATGCCAACAAAGACGCCAGGGATCAAGCGTGAGCATGGCCGAAATGGGCATGCGATGCGGGGCACGGGATGGATGTGGGGCGGGCACGGGGTGGGCTGCTGCATGTATAAACTCCACTTGCCCTATCCATTATTCGACTTCTTTGGCGTATACTTGCTGTTTCTTTACGAATGCATGACACCGTAAGCCTGAGCTGCACGTGGGTGAAGGGGGGAATAAAGAAAGGGCAGGCTCGGGTGGCCAACGGGGTGTTCAGAACACAAGGGAAAGAGGAACGCGGGTAGGCCCGCGGACAAAGTCATAACACAATGTTGGTCAAGGCCATGTGCAGTCCCGACACAAAAGACGCGCGGACGCTGTCATAGCCCGACGAAGACAGCGTGCGGATGGGCTCCAGCATAGACAAAGGCATTGAGCGGTCTCGACAAAGCCAATCCGCGGGTGGTGTTGGACCCCGAAAAAGACGCTGGGGATCAAGTACAACTATTTCCCAGGTGTGCATGTGATGCGGTGAACAATGCGCTCCGAACTAAACCCAAACAATCCAATTGTCACCCAAATATAACCCAAGTCTTTCCGATATAAGCAGTGATGCCCACAGAAATAAGACAAGGATCAGAAATAGACCGATCAGAGGAAGCAAGAGCTGAGTTACAGACGAGTGGTAGTCCCTTGTACAGGGCCTAACAATAGGTTGATGGGAAGGTATAGCATTCCCACAGAAAGACGAACCTTCACTACAAGATATCACCAGGAATTGGCCTGAGAGATAATCGAGCAATGGAAATAAGATAGTTTAAGAGCTTCGCAGCTATGAGACAAGCGAGTGTTGTGTGTGTGGTGGTGGTTGTGTCCGGAGATGCGCAAAAAACCTCCTTGAGGTGAACGATAGACTATTTCCACGAGGATATATGCCCGAAAGCTTATTTCCCAGAGAACTCGATGATGATTTTACAATGAACGATGAACGATGAGCGTATCATTTGACGATGTGACGATGAGCGATGACGATGATGATAAAACGATCTCAATTCCAGAACTATGTAGCCTCAATCACGCCCTAAGACGTTTCCAGTAACCAACTCCTTATTCCAACAGAAAGGTTTCCCAATGTTAAAGTCCAACGACAATACACACTGCAACAACCCCAGAAATAGCCCAAATCGCAAGTGTTATGCCTACTAGTACAAGGGGATTCTGTGTCCTACTCGTAATAATGTCCCAACTACTTATACAAATCCCAAAATCATATGAAAGTCCTCAAACCAAGCAGAAATTAGTAAAATGGCCTGAGATCGTGCCTCCTTTCCCGTTTATTCGTCGGAGGAATAGCTGCGAGCATATTGCCGTTGGCCAGTGCCCAGGTAGTCCCTGATTTCCCGACCATGCGGCTTTTGTCATCCAGGATATTTGAAAACACCAGTCCCCTGGCTGACTGATATCGCTTCATCTGTCTATTCCTTTTGTCTCCTGTCCCTTTCCCGTAGCTCCTGACCATCAGATCTTATTCCCCTGGCCCACATGTATGGAGAAAAACGATAGAGACCATATATATTCTAATATTCTGAAAGATGAAAAGGAAGAAGCAGTCTACATGCAGCCAAGGATCCGAAGACACATGGAGGAGCATTGAGTGGAAGGAGTACAAGGTGTGTCGTTTAGTGGTGCTTAAACACATGTCGAAGGTGAAGCTGTCAGTGAGAGCATGACCCGCGCAATGGCCCCCTCAAGCCATCTGGATGCAGAGGCAATCCCTTCAGAGCCTCAACAGACGCTGAGTGCAGTAATATTCACAACAAATTCAGAGTGTACCGACCGATAATGAATTGGGATTCTCAGTAACCGCTCCGCTGTGCTCGACATGGCGCGCAAGAACGGTATTATATACAGTGGCAACAAAAAGTTCGGCACATGGCCGTTCTCGGCCGTGATGGCATCAAACGGCCCGAAATAAAATACTCCCATGAAATATGAGTGATTTGGACTGTGTAGATACAAATTGTGCCATATCTACTCTGTACTGTTGGCTCACAATAAAATAAATAGTGATTTTCGGAAAAATCAAGTCTGTGGATTTCAGTGATATCGTAAAATGGTATATACCATCTGAAAGTACTCGTAAATGCGACCCTATCCATATGTTGGTTGACCAAAATTGAGAGAGTTTTGGGCTCAGTATCTTTCTTGCAAGTCGACCACTTTTGCCAAAAAATCCTCAAAATAGGCCGAAAACACTCAAATGATCAATTTCAACGGAAGATACTGAGCTCAAAACCCCCTCAATTTGAATCAACTAATATATGGATAGGGTCGCATTTACAAGTATTTTCAGATGGTATACACCATTTTAGGATATCGCTGAAATCCATAGACTCGGTTTTTCCGAAAATCTGTATTTATTTTATTGTGAGGCAACAGTACAGAGTAGATATGGCGCAATTTGTACCTACACAGTCCAAATCACTCATATTTCATGGTAGCATTTTATTTCGGGCCGTTTGATGCCATCACGGCCGAGAACGGCCGCGTGCAGCACTTTTCGTCGCCACTGTATTAACCGTTCTTTAAGCAAATGGCTCCTCGGCTGTGCTATTCCCCCATATATCCATCTCCTTTTGTTTTTCCTCTCCTCTTGCTCTTTGATTAACCCCTTCTGTTCACGCTTTTCAACACCAGCAACAGGCTGGTTTAAGATTAAACCGCAACGTTGGCAACGTTGGCCCGGTTTAAACCATTTTGGTTTAAACCGTAAGGTTGCCAACATTGGTTGCTGGTGTTAGCCCAGTTTAAACCGGTTTTAAACCATGGCTTAAACTGGTTTTAAACCAAAAAAAGTGCATCCACTCGTGTTTTGTACAACAAAGCTGTGCAGAAAGGTGACCCGGTTTAAACCGGTTTAAACCGGTTTAAACCATGGCTTAAACCGGTTTTAAACCATGGCTTAAACCATGGTTTAAACCAAAAAAAGTGCATCCACTCGTGTTTTGTATAACAAAGCTGTGCAGAAAGGTGACGCGGTTTAAACCAGTTTAAACCATGGCTTAAACAGGTTTTAAACCATGGCTTAAACCATGGTTTAAACCAAAAAAGTGCATCCACTCGTGTTTTGTACAACAACAAGGAGCAGAAAGGTGATTCTTGATCAGGTGAATGTTTTATATTACTAAAGTATTTCAAGCTCCTAGTCAAGCGACCATCTTGAAGGAGATGATTGCTAGTGAGCAAAGAGCGGAAGACAGAGCTCAAGCAAGTGCTACCACTCCTGTTGCTCTCTACATCAATGCTGGATTGAAACTTCAAGCCAGACAGTATGTTCCTCAACTTCTTCTATGCATAGATAAATACTAACTAATGAATCGATCAGGCGTGCTCTAAGATCAACACAGAATCCCACCAGTGAAGATGACCATACACAAGATAGTGTGGTTGAAAAGCAACGTCTAGGGGCAGAGATATCAAGAAATGGCATCAGCAAGAACAGCACATTTGTCCTCAGGTTCTCCCATCTGTGGTCTCAGAGCTCTACAAATCACCTGAATGGGAGAGGTTATTCTTGCCCTCCAACTTTATTAGCTCTGAGCAAACCAAATTAGGTCTAGAGACTTTGGGAGCAGAAGAACTCAAACTGCGGCAAGGTGAAGCAAATGATGCTCTATGTAGCTTGCGCGAACATATCCAACATAGTCAAGCCCTCAGACAACACAAGAATGCTCATAACAATGCTGTTCATGGTCAGGCAAAGAATGCTTGAGCAGTGCAAAAGATCAAGGATGTCCAAACTAGGATCCAGAATTACGTCAAAAAGTACCGGCATGCTCGTACTGCAATGATTGCCCTTGGATGCAATCCACAAGACCCAAAGTTTGGATTTCCAGAGCTGAGGGATGAGGATCTTTACACAAAAAATGTAGATGAGCCACACAAGCTAGGTGATGGAGGAAAGGTTGAAGGCTGGATTTGGCAACAGGGCCATTATGGAAACTTGTCTCCTGCAGAGGAAGCCGAATATGTCTTGGATTGTAAGTCAAGCTATCTCATGTATTGTTTTAGAGCTCATCATTGTATAGCGGCAAGAGTACAATGGCACCGTGCTCATGCAGATATGGAGCGATGGCAAGAAGAAGTTGAAATTCTGGGCCAAGAGTTCCGTCGTGCAATTCAGGGATTCAACAAAATGGAGGCTACCTGGACTGCTCTTGCTCATGATCATGAAAATGAGCCAGGAAAAAAGGTTTATGCATTGAAGGTTGCAGGTATGTATCGACAGATGGGGAAAGATGCACGAGAGCAATTCAAAAAAGTTGGTGGCACTTGGCCCAAGGCTGGAGTTAGTCTTGCCCAGCATATCAAATTTGAGTGCCCAGATCCAAAAATTGATTGGGCAGCTGTTATAGCAGAGGATAGTTGAATATATATATATATATTGATTGATATAAGCAGATCTGACTCTTGACTAAAAAATATGAGTCAAGCTTTTTTTGGTTTAAACCGGTTTAAGCTGTTTTGGTTTAAACCGGTTTAAACCAAAACAGATCTGACTCTTGACTAAAAAAATATGAGTCAAGTTTTTTTTGGTTTAAACCGGTTTAAGCTGTTTTGGTTTAAACCAGTTTAAACCAGATCAGTTTAAACCGGTTAAACCATCTGTAGTCTATTATATAAAAAACAAGTTGCCTATAGGCTTGGTTTAAACCGGTTTAAACCATGTTGGTTTAAACCAGGCAAAGGTTGGCAACCTTGTGGTTTAAACTCAAACGAGCCTACAGTACTCAACACTGCCTCTGGACTTGATGTCAAACAGCTGACCTTTTCTTGAAAGGATGCAGCGCCGGATCGCAGCCCACGGCAGCATGGTTTTAATCATGCGGCCGAGAGGCCCACGTATTACCCCGACAGTTTCATATTAACTGTTCTTTGACGATTACCTCAGTGTGTCATTCTACATATTTGGGCTCTTCGCCATGCAGCATATCCCCTTCCTTCTGGTTCTCTCCTCATACTCCTTTCTTGATCATTTCTGCGCAGTTTATGTAATTCTCCACACGAAAGGCTCATGTGGCTGAGCAGCTGACTGATGTGCAGTTTGCTTGACAGGATGCTGGTGAGATGCTGTTCATTTGCCTACGGCGCAGCTCAACGATTTCTATCAGGCCGAGAGGCCACGTAGTGTGGCCGAAAGTTGTGAACATATAAGATGAGGTCTCTCACTGTTCTGACCACCACTCTTTTGCCCACTTTCTTTGGGCCTGGAATCGCAACATGCCTTTTCTCCCCTGGGCCTTCAATGCTTCTGTCTACTGCGCGGACCTCTTAGCTGGGTTCGATCGCCTGTGCTGTAACTGGACACTGGAATTGTATCAGGTATTAATGGATTTTGTACAAACCATTCATACGACGTTGAGCTCGTGCCTTGACTCCTTTTCTCTTGCAGTGTATATCATCTCTGTTTAACCTCTTTCATCCGAACTTTCGTTAAACTTTCTTCCCACTGGGGCCCGCATCGTGTTCAACCACTGTCCACCATTGACATTCTATTTGGATGTCGACTGAATTGCTAGGAAACCAACCTGAACCGACAAGGCTAATGGTTCAACATTTCTTTCCATTTGATTGTGATACAATGGTACTGATCACCTATCCGCAGACAGACGCAGTTGGTCGCCCTAAGCCGTGCAGTGAGATTTTTTCCCATTTACCAAGCCTGTGGCCACGCAGGCCCGAAGATTCGCCACACATTACCAGCCTATTTCTGATCTCTCCGGTTGACAACGCTTCGCTTCCTATCTGTTTTCGGAGTTCCATTTTTTGACCACTGGGCTATCTGCTTTAGCAAATTTCGGGGTCTACACTAATACGTCTGCCTGTCGCTAACAGCAAACTCTTGATTTCTGGATTGTCTAATATCTATTTGAATCTGTTCGCTTTACCCCATCCCAAGTTCCAGACCTGAAGTAATATTCCGCTCACCGTACCGCTTAAGTTATCGTCAACTCGAGTCAATGATTAATCCATTATTCACTTCCACAATTAATAGTTATTCTGCAGCCTTGGACATCCCGATGTGCACTCTGTGCTCGGTCACCTGTGATTTGTGTTGTGCTGGCATCCACAGACCCCGTTTACATTATTTGAGTCATGAATTGAGACATTTCGGTTGCATTGCAGCCTCCACTCTCTGGTTTCGTACAAGTTGACTTACGGAAATCAATTGTAATGCCGGGATTTGACGATCTTATTCCACTGACAACGTCCCGGAGCGAAGCGAGGGACCGACTTGTTTCAATATAAGCATACATTGTTAAGAGAGATGAATTTCCTCACCACATGGATCACGACGGTTTTGTAATCGGATTTTGTAAATGCGTACGAAATTGCCAAGCAATGTACTGCGAAGACAGTGAGTGGGCTGGAGAAACAGAAATTCCGCACTTTTCAGTAAGATAAAGTGTATATTCCCTACGAAGCTGGGGGTGATAACGAGGCCGTCCTTTTACGGTTTCGGAAATCCATTCCTAGGCAAACAGGGTGCACCCCACTGGATTGCCGAACAGTCTGCATCAGGAGCAGAGACACAAGGAGGATAACCAATTTTGTACTGACCAAACATGTGAAATACATTGAGAACCAATTTACAATGTGTTTTGAATAGTTGCTGGTTCAGTATTTGAAAGATGTTCAAAATGACTTCTCCATGACTCGGATATCTTCCGCATGATGCTGGGTATGCAGAACATAATTTGAATACATTTTAAATGCTGTTCTGTCCAAAAAATAGAGCACATTGTATATTGGTTCTTCATGTCTTTCACATGTTTGGCCAGTAAAAAATTGGTTATCCTTGTTGTGAGAGGGTTCGAACCCCAATGCCCGGCGAGCGTGGGCAAAGGCAGGTTTCTCTTCAGAAGTAGGTTGGTTCAACGCCTCTTGAAATGGAACGAAGCTCCGGGCTCACCATTCCCGGGAAGAACCCGTGCAGACCTGACCACACGCATCACTTGGTCCAGCGGAGGCCGCTCACCGCTGATCTCGGTAAAAAAACAGGGTGATGTGTCTGGACAGCTGCACCCGTCGGGCGCCGGATAGCCTTCGGTCCCGTACGTATACGGATCTCCATCCGTACTCACGTATTTTCTCACGTACCGTATACGGTACGTACGGTGCGATTTCCTAGGACAGCATGTCATCGATGAAATTACAGCACTTTGCGGAACATAAGGCGCGCACCGTTTTTTCTGCCTTTTTGGGCACTTTTTGATCCCCGCGACTAGGACAGCCGCGGTGACCTCAATTCTCGTCCATTTACTTTGTGTATAGGCTCAAACGATGCGCATTTCAGGGGCGCACAGGACGGTGTCCTCAGAATTTGTATCTCACCTCAACAAATGTTTCTCTGAGTGAGCTAACGGGTTTTCTGCGACAATTACGACTAGAACAGCTGCACTGTCCTCATCTTCGATCCGTTTGCCCTGAAAACAAGATCATTCGAACGGCATCGGAATTCCACAGGGGATGGGTTTCTCACTATTTTTTTCTGAGGTGATATGTTCCTTTTTTGACCCAACAACTGGATTCCGACTGCATTCTTCAGAAGAACACCTGTAGCATTCGCTTCACGGACTCAAACATCCTAGTTTTTGTATATGTTTGCGGTCACCCCGTTATCTAAAGGATTGTCGACTCATATTTGGATGCAGGGCCCGATGAAAAATTAAAATCACGATTCCGCCTGTCAAATCTGGTCGAAAATGATTGTCAGCGAGAGCTCTAGTTGTAGCCAAGCCTTACGTCGGGTATCTCTATTCCCAGCCCAGGGGAAACCTCAGAATAATTAGACCGAATCTCAAGCCCCGAAAACACGAAAAAGCGATCTCAATTGTGTGGTGCGCGACGTGCCCGAGCACATCAGTCACATTGCACGTGCTATCACCAAAGTCACCTTGTCGCTTTTTTCTCCTGACGACCATGCCTCGCAAGAAACCGGCCATAGCAATTCGAAACCACTATTCGAAAGACCTCAAGGAGCGCGTCATATACCAAGCTTACACATTAGAAAAACCTAGCACAGAAATTGCCCATGATCTCAACATGCCACTGCGCGTCGTTCAGCGCGTCAAGGAGATGTGGGCGGAAATTGGCGAGGTTTGCCACGATCGCAGACACAAAGGGCGTGCACCTCTCATGTCCCCCAACAATTGCAAGGTTAACCCCTCCTTCCATCTCTCCGCCGACATTTTGACCCTTTTTATACAGTTTGTGCTCACACTCCTTGATCACACCCCCGACCTGTTCCTCGACGAGATTCAAGAGGCTCTCTTTATCCAACATGATATTGATGTTTCTCTGGCTACAATATGTCGCACACTCCGTCGTCTCGGGATCTCCTCCAAGAAGGCATGTTTTTGGCGGTTTATCTTGACAGCCTCTAATACTGGTCGATAGTTGTCGCGTCAAGCCGTAGAACGCTGTGCACATGCACGGCGTGAATTTCTCATGGAGATTGGCGACGAGCCGGCGGATCGCATCATCTGCGCAGACGAATCCGCTGTCAATATTCTGACATCTTATCGTCGGAACGGCTGGTCGATGAAAGGCCTGAGGTCCCACAAGCGCTGTCGTTTTGTCCGAGGAACACGGTTGGCACTATAGTATGCTTCACTGACTGCCTATTCTGACAAACTTGAAGCTATTCGTTGCTGCCCGCAATTACTACCGACGGGATCATCTTCAGCCACATCAAAGTCGGCGGCTACAATGGAGACCAGTTCCTCTTGTGGCTGGAGGGTCTGCTCAAAGTGATGAATCCATATCCCGCTAAGCATAGTATCCTTGTCTTGGATAATTGTCGTATCCATCATGTTGAGGGTGTTGAAGAAATGTGTACTGAAGCGTACGTGATTGCTCCTGTTACATACTTATGATTGACTGTTTTCAAAGCGGTATCAAGCTTGTGTTTCTCCCACCGTATTCCCCCGACCTCAACCCGATTGAGGAATGTTTTTCGTACATCAAGTCGTACATCTCTCATCACGGCGACACATTCAGAAACATTGTTGAGAACGGAGATGAGACTGACCCGTTCTTATTTCTGTACGGTGCGTTAGATACTGTGACTGCAGACGCAGCAAAGGGGTGGTTCCTTCATTCTGGGTATTAGATATTTGTGCAATGGAATGAATGAATACATTGCGAGACTACATATTGAATAACAAAACGAAAGGATGTAGTAATATGATTATATGATGGATGAATGGCAGATATAACGCGAAGTAAGCGGGCAAACAGCCCAATATCACCACAAGCACTCAGCCGAGAGATCGACGGTGGCGATCTACCCGCTTGATCTCGTTCTTGACCTGTGTCATGATGTAGGTCGCATTTCCGTGGGTAATCTTGGCAACACGAACAAGTTCCTCTGCCGTTCCGAGATCGCAGATCTCGTCAATGTTGTAAAAGTCGAGTTTATCGAATGTTGGTATGTAATCCAGCAGGTTTCTGCGTGACTGGTAGCCATTTAGTTCGTGGAGAAAGGCTGCAATCTCTGGATACAGGTTAAGGATACCCCTTTCCGGAGGATCGCTGGACGGAGTAATCGTGGGAAGAACGGAAGTAGAAGCGTGTGAAGCACCAGGATCTTGGGAGTGCGGAACAACCGTCGGCGCGACAGGTGTGATTGGCGGCATGGGAGGCATGTGAGATTGTCCCCAAGGCATGTACGGATAACCCATGCCCATGCCCATCATCTGCGGTGGCATCATCGCGGAAAACAAGCTTTGCATTGGAGGTCCACTGGCAGGTGGTGCAACCTCCCCGGGCACGCTTTTGAAGAACATCCCAAAAAGGTTCTGCCCTGCAACGTCGCGCGGCGGAGTTCTGAGGGTCACACCGTTCTTTCGGAGAGCCTGCAGAAGGGGTATAAGCAATCGAACGAGCGCACAACTAAGCACTTGCGAGAGCTTGGGCCCATGCCCGTCTTTGGATGTTCGTCAGATGATGGTGCGTCTCCGTAACGGTGATCTTGCAAAATTTTGTTGGTCCGCACGCTTGGCAGTGGCCATACTGATTGTCGAGCTGCTCCATGGACTTAATTTCTTGGTCCATAGTACCCAAACCATCGTCAAAATCGTCGTCGCCTGATTCGGCATGGTCTAAATCCAACATCGGCGCCTTCTTGTTGCGCCCTTTTCCAACTGGTTTGGTTTTGCCACGTTTGGCAGATAGCGAGCTCAGATACTACGGGACTCGTTCAGTTTGTTACACAATTGCCACTTTTGATGGCATACCTGGTCAGACACTAAAATCATAACTGGGATCACTGTACCTGCCTTTTTTGCGTCCTCGGCCTGTCTTACATCCTCCAAACATCCCTGCCAATCCTGCTCCGTCCCAAGAGACATTTGGGGAACACCTTTGGCTGCAGTGGACAATTTGTACGTCAAGACAGGTTTACGTGCAACATCTGTACATCCAATAGTCTCATGGATTACAGCAAGCGCCTCACTATATTCGGTCGCATGTGTAAAGGTAATGCGCTGATTTCCAGCATCACAGGCGCGTGGAACGTTCAGAAAAAGCTCTTGGAATGGGAAGGGATAAGCCGGGGAGAGAAAGGCGAATTTCACGTGAATACGCACTTCTGTCATCAAGGCAGGGTTTCTTTGGCTCTGCACCCTTCGCTTTCTGCGTCCGTGACTTCTTCTTCGGAGGCTCTGGCTCATCGCTGTCGGAATCGCTGCCGATAGTAGCCTCCGTCATCTCGTCATTTTTCGGGGCAGCCTTCTGTGGCGCCTTTTTGATGGGCTTTGGCAATGCCTTGCGCTTGAAGGAAGGCGGAGGGGTTATACTGCTAGAATGGCCGTTGCCGTTACAATCAAATGCAGAGAGACTATTGAGATGTGGAGTGGTAGAGAAGTCGACACTGAGGGAAAGATCATCGGAAACAGGGGTAGGCTCCGGGGACATTGGTTGCTGGGTATCTGTTCCATGTCCGCTGGTATCGTGAGCAGCATTGGCAATTCTCCTGGACTTCCTACGTGCCGAGAGACTCTTGGCGTCGCCCATGGTCGTCAGGAGAAAAAAGCGACAAGGTGACTTTGGTGATAGCACGTGCAATGTGACTGATGTGCTCGGGCACGTCGCGCACCGCACAATTGAGATCGCTTTTTCGTGTTTTCGGGGCTTGAGATTCGGTCTAATTATTCTGAGGTTTCCCCTGGGCTGGGAATAGAGATACCCGATGTAGGGATTGGCTACAACTAGAGCTCTCGCTGACAATCATTTTCGACCAGATTTGACAGGCGGAATCGTGATTTTAATTTTTCATCGGGCCCTGCATCCAAATATGAGTCGACAATCCTTTAGATAACGGGGTGACCGCAAACATATACAAAAACTAGGATGTTTGAGTCCGTGAAGCGAATGCTACAGGTGTTCTTCTGAAGAATGCAGTCGGAATCCAGTTGTTGGGTCAAAAAAGGAACATATCACCTCAGAAAAAAATAGTGAGAAACCCATCCCCTGTGGAATTCCGATGCCGTTCGAATGATCTTGTTTTCAGGGCAAACGGATCGAAGATGAGGACAGTGCAGCTGTTCTAGTCGTAATTGTCGCAGAAAACCCGTTAGCTCACTCAGAGAAACATTTGTTGAGGTGAGATACAAATTCTGAGGACACCGTCCTGTGCGCCCCTGAAATGCGCATCGTTTGAGCCTATACACAAAGTAAATGGACGAGAATTGAGGTCACCGCGGCTGTCCTAGTCGCGGGGATCAAAAAGTGCCCAAAAAGGCAGAAAAAACGGTGCGCGCCTTATGTTCCGCAAAGTGCTGTAATCTGATACGGATTGTCGCTGACCGAAGCAGCGATTCAGCCAATTTTCGAACGATCTAGTGTCTTGTACGGCACCACGCACATGGTCTTCTTAGTCCGACCCTTCGAGAAACTTCTTCCAGGGAGGGAAAACAATCTTAGCATGTACAGGCGCCGCCGCCCCTCTATCGCTCGTTGTTCAAGGCTCCAAACGCTTTGCGACATTCAATCGAGAGCAACCATCTACTATGTTGAAGAAGTATCACAACTGGTTATAGACCTTCAACTTGCTCTTCTAACCAATTCCAAAGATCCTTCCCGAGTTTCGGGTCGTTGGTATCTTTCCTGGCAGGGCCAAGACGGCCCCATGGAATGATGAACTGAAGAAATGTAAGCCACAAAAATCGCTACCTTCTGGTGAAAATTGAACCTTGCCGTTGAAATCAATACCTTCTGAACTAGTCCCAGCCCAGAGCTGAGGCAATGCTCCCCAGGTGGGAGGGTAAATTTGCACAATTTTCTGTCAACCGCCTTAGTCTGTGGGTGCAAATACCTCTGAGGGACATACCAGAAGGAAATTCTCGATTCCGGAATGGACATGTTGCGACAACTCGGTGCCTTTCAGATTGCCTGGGTTTACAGAGCACGACACAATTCCCTTGTTGCCGTACTGTCTGGCCAACTCGTTGGAGAAAGTCACATTCGCCTGCCAAGAAATGAAGACCACGTCGATTCCGCCATGACTATCGCTCACCCATTTGCTTTGACCATAAATTTGTATCAGACCAAGCTTTCGACGGGCTGGGCTGTCCTTGAATGTGTTGAAATCGTGCATGGCAAGATAATGAGCACTGGAAGACGTATTTATAACACGTGTGGGCTGGCCAGTAGTTCTCGCAGTTTGCATGAGGATCGGCAAAAGAAGTTTGGTGAGATAGAAATGGCCTTCATGGGTATCAGCGTGAGTTCTAGGATGCTCACTAGCCTTACCTAGTACATTTGTGCCGAAAGACAGATCATACCCAGTGGCGGTCGTTTTTTCGACAGGGGGCATCATGACCGCGCTTCCACAAATCGTCAGAAGGTGGGGTCAGAATGGGAACCATGCTTACGCGTTGTTGAATAGGATGTCAAGTTGCGTTTCGGCGCTGATAATATAACCAGTTGCTTCGAGCATGGAACATCAACTGAGAGCTTACAGGAGAAACTGGTCGACCGCTCTCCGAATGGAATTGAGGTCTTCCAAATCAAGCACTAACGACAGGGCCATCTTCCCAGTGGAAACCATGAGATCTTGTATCGCCGCCTGGATCTTAGCCTCATTCCGGGAGGCAATATAAACCACCGCATTGTGTTGGAGGAGAGCCTGCAGCAGTCTTCGCAACGACGAGCAACATAGAACACCACGAGCATACCTTCACCGTCTCTTTTCCAAGTCCAGCGCCACCGCCCGTAACAATGGCGACTTTTCCCGTCAAATCCGGCATATCGCTCGTATCCCAGACAGGCTTTCCGGAAAAGTACGCCTGCTTGAAGAATTGATAATAGTCGTAGATTGAAGCCATTGCTGCGAGTGGGAGGTTTAGGTGAGCGAGGGGAAGCTAATGAGGGAGCTTGAAGATCTCCTTCATGTTATATGTCAAACATCAGGTCAAGTGCTGTCACCCCTTTATCACCTCACCCACCTTATAAAATTACGGGTGTCTGAAGCCTTTTCAAACTCCGCACCCACACAAAATCCCGATCATCTTCTAACCTCTTTCGTTCATCTCTCACTTTGTATAAAATTAAGCATGTCTGCCCGAAGCCTTCTCAAACTCCGCCATCTCCGCACCGTCCCCATCAGCTTCCACCGATCTAACCGCTCTCGTCGATCTCTCTGTTTCCTCTAGGCTCTCGGACCGTGCCTCAGGCTGTCCGGATCCAGCCTCGCAGCATGTCTATGGAACACCGCAAACCTTTGTCTTGAGCGCTCAGTTCAAGGCTTGAAGAGTGAATTTTATTTTGTTGTGAACTACAGGCCCCTTTCTTCCATTCTCAGCTGGACGTTCAACTAGGCACCGAAGGAAGGGGGTGCGAGGCCGGGAAGCGGCCGAGCAACCGCTTGTTAAAATTAAGCCACTCACTCCGCAAAATGATTACAGCCGTTTGCAAAATTGATGACAGTGCCATCAATTTTTAACATAAAAAACAATTTGAACGCGCCAGATTGCAAAGTTGATTACACCCCCATTTCTGAGCCGATTTCGAAGATTTATGGCGCGTTTTGAAGCCCTTGAATGGCGCTTTAGGGTCATATATCATATTCCAAATAAATCCAAAGCGAAAGAAATCTTCAAATGGCACAACTCGTTTTCAACTCGGAACGGAAATGGCCATATCTCTGCCAATTCAAGTCACACCTACAAGATCTTGGGTAATACTCAAAGCTGGACTGAGGGCAACCATGTGACAGTCTTCAAAATATGTGGCACAGACGAGTCACACATGGCAGAATGAAATCTTTCAACTACGGAGAAATTCCATTACCACAAATGGGATTCAAACCGTATTCATATGGCTTTGTTTCACACTGCTGTGCCTCAATAATATCGTTCAGATGAGCCCTGAATCATCGAAATCGGCCGAGATTTGGTTGAATAGTGAGCGATTAGAGTTCAGCATGAATCTGGAAGCTGGAAATTTTGACTCGTCGACCTTTCGTATGTAACCGACGTCCGTGGAATGAAATGAAAGCCCCGCTCAAGGGCTCCCGGATGCGCCATAAATCATGTGAATCGGATGAGAAACGCGTGAGAAATGCGCCCGGCAATCTGCGACATCAAGATTGATCTTATTTCCCAAATTTGATGCGACTGTCATCAATTTTGCAAAGAGCTGTAAAATCAGGGCCTCAAGAAATGTACCTGGCACTCTTAAAATCAGAAACCAAAGAAGGAGACTGAAAATGCTACCTGATATGTGAGAAAGAAGCAGTACTGATCTCTTACTTGATTCAGCACCGAAGGAAGGGGGTGCGAGGCCGGGAAGCGGCCGAGCAACCGCTTGTTAAAATTAAGCCACTCACTCCGCAAAATGATTAAAATCAGGGTCTCAAGAAATGTACCTGGCACTCTTAAAATCAGAAACCAAATAAGGAGACTGAAAATGCTACCTGATATGTGAGAAAGAAGCAGTACTGATCTCTTACTTGATTCAGCACATGCCGGAGAGGGTTTTTGCTGTTCCGATACTGCCAGTGTTAGGTGCAAGGTATATATCATTCCTGACATGTTGAGTGTCAGGAGCAGTATCTGATGCACTTAGGCAATAAGAATCAGGTAAAGTATAGGGAAGTTCCCTAACACAATAAGAATCGGACTGCCTGATCCTGGCCATCACTTGGCATCAGGGACCCTGATTTTTATTGTGTTGGGAACCTGCCTGACGCGGTATTTAATACCCATTGTTTAGGTAAAAAGGAAACAGCGACTGACACTTGAGGTGTCAGGAGCCATATCAGGTGCAAATAAATTGTGCCTAACATGAGTGGTGTCGGAATAACTGAAACCAGTCTCCGACATGTGCTGAATCAGTTGGAAAACCAGGGTGGTTTATTTCCCACATACCAGGCGCCATTCCAGTTCCAATTATTTGATAGCTGAAACTAAGATTGTCAGGCTAGTTTTTAGTAGGGCTGCGCCCCGCAGACCCGTACCCGTTTTACGGGTACGGAACGGGTATGTACGGGTCACCCGTCCCGTAGAGGAGATGACAGAAAGCCCATACGGCCGGGTCCCATACGTACACGGGTTACGGCCGTAGGATACGGGTTTTTCGTTCATCACTGTTGATTAATTAGAGGTGTCGTCTACACTCCATAGCTCACATACCTGCATAGAAATACACAAAGGCTCGAAGCCGATCACTAGCCGAAGTGATCCCAAAGCGGAAGTGGCGGTTCAAACATTGACGAGAACCATGCCGCACCTCGGCTTGAAGCTGGAAACATCACGGTAATAATCCCGCAAGTCGCGGCAAGAAATGCGGCATGGCCCAAGTAAGTGATATTATTCAACCCGTAAAACCCGTACACGGCCGGGTACGGGTGACCCGTCTACGGGTATACCTGTACCGTACCCGACCCGTAGAAACGCAGATATGAAGTGCTTACCGCCGGGTCCCGTATCCGTACGACGGCCCGTAAACCCGTTGTTTACGGCGGGTCACACCCTTAGTTTTCAGGTGCACTGATTCTATGCATTTTGCAGAGTGACTCTGTCTGAAGCCATTTGAAACTCTGCTGCTCATCTGACTTTTGCTTCGATCCGACCTTTATTCATGCCTTCTCATGATGTATGTCTCATGCTCTTATAAAATCACGTTGTCCGTCCGCCTGTCCGACGCCATTTTAAACTCCGCTCACTTATTTATGTCTGCAGGAAATCCAGGCCGGCACCGTTGATTGTTTCACCAACTTCTAGCTCTGTGGTGCTGTCCTCTGCTGAATTAGGCTGGCCGTTAAATAAAATTCGACCTGTGAAGTGGCAACATATACTATCTCCGCATTTCGTCAGACGGTGAGTACCAACGGTCAGACTTCTCAGTACTTATTCTCCAGCTGATATAATGCTCAACATCAACTTCCACACTTAAATGTCGTGCCCAATGGAAGGGGAAGCGAGCCCGCGAAGCGGCCGGGCAGCCGCTTGTTCAACCTAAGCGATGGTCTGACGATGTCCGCCAGTTGAGCTGGAAATGAGCTGGCTCACCTCGGCGTATATTGCGGTGGGGCAGCGCGGCATTTCCTGACTTGGTGGCTGTTCCACACGGCGTTGACCTGCGCTGATATGTTGACACCGGTAACAGACTCTAGTCGCGTTCCAACAAAAATCGAACCACGGAAGTTAGGTACCTAATAAGCTGCCTGCCATGCGGCACGACTTCATTTCTTTCTGTTGTTTGATTCTCACCGCGCTTTCCGCGTCGCCCAATAATGGGACGCCGTCACTTAAGCTCCGCTCATTTTGAAAGCTTGAACTTTCAATGGCAAGTCCGGTTAAACCCATTAAATGCAACAATGTCAAATTTTGTTGCTTATTTAAAAACTATTCAAGAAACACGCACCGGGGTTAGGCAGCGTCCATGAACCGTCTCAAGAAATGCAATTTCGCTGCAATATTTTCGGTCCACGAGAACTTCAAATCTTAATCAAACCGTGACCCGCGACCATCATGATCGCCGTGAATGCTGGACCCACACCACATGAAACCACATGCCTTATAAGGATGATTTGTTGGTGAGGACTATGGCAGTGATGAACACATTGGATCTCGCCGGGTATTCCGGCGTCTCCTGGACCCACGGCTGTTACATTACTGTACAACTTCATTCAATTCGGCAGTCACGTGTCACGCACCCCCTGTGCCGCGAGAAATTTTCGTCTCGGTCACGGGTCACGGCGCCAAATGCCGAATGTAAAATATGTGACATCCAGGCCAAACCTCTCTTGGAGCTGCAAAAAAGGCAGAATTTTCGGAAATTTCGGTCTTAAATGCCGGAATTTTGTAAGTGTCACACCAAAATTTCTTGGGTGCTGAAGTGCCGAATCGGTATTTTCGGTCACAGGTCACAACCCGAGCCAAATTGAATGAAATACTACAGTATATCCGTTGTGGTAGGGAGATGTCCCCGGAGTGCGGTTCGGTAATACTGTACAATTTCGATCAATTCGGCACCAATCCCGGAATTCTAGTACAATTAAAATCCAAAAGAATTCCGATAAATTGAGGAAAAATTATTGCTGCAATAAAAAAAAATGGCCGTGACGCGTGACTGCCGAATTGAACGAAATTGTACAGTAGGGAGGTGGAGTCGCTGGATGGATGGAGAGCTAGACAGGTCCAACGGATAATATCTAGAGATCTAATCGAGGTGAGTGGATGGGGTAGATTAGTGATTGAAACGATTCAAATGAAAAGTAAGACAATAATTTCCCCGGTGCAAAGACGGGAAGATTATGCTGTTCTTAGTTGATGGTGCAAAGACGTCAACAAAGTAGTTCCAGCCCTGAACCCTGCACAAAGTAGAAATTCCAAAGAAGGATCCGAAATCTTCGAGAAGGCCGCGTGAAGCGAGTAGAAGACAGAAGACGAGTGAGGCCGAGGAAATCAGCCTAGCGGAGTCAGAGATCCGAGCCCAAGGAGATAGGTTGGAAGCGAGATGAGACATGGATTGACGCAAATTGAAGCTCAGACGAGTGCCACGATGGAGTCCGTAGTGAATGTGTAGAACTCCGATCAGTCGGGCTCATGTCCAAGTCATGTCGGTCATTTAAGCTTCGGATCTGCGTGGGCTGAGCGGCACAACTTTCCAGTGAAGCCTTTCTATGGCTGAAAATGCGACTTGGGCTGAACTGTACCTATGGCAACAACGCGCAGAGACGTACAGTATCTCTGGACCAACAAAAATTGAGAGATTATTTTGTTTTTGGTGTTTTCTTGAACGCGGCCGCGGCCCGCTCAGCAAGACATGAATGTTTCATGATGAGGGAAAGAACGAGTGGAACCAGCACCTCGGCAAGAGAACAACCCAAGCACTGAGTTTTTCTTATTAGAAAAACATCTATTTGTGGCAAATAGTGGTATGTATGTTTGAAAATGGGACAACGGAGGGCGCGGCCATCACCATACGCGGAAAGGTCCTCACAGTAAATTGTAGCTACCTGCTGCTCCAAACACAACAAATTCTGGCTGCAGACGGTCTTTTTGTGACAGAAAAAAATGTTACCTGGGAGCTTGAAGGTATGCGATGCCGGCCTTCGCCGAACCGAACGAATGCCAAAATGAGCTCCGTCTTGATCGGAGATCTACCCATCGACTCAACACCGGCCACGATGGGGGGGGAGAGGGTGCATTAGTCTAGCTGTGATGGCATCAATGAAGCGCAAAGCGCACGGCTTTACTCGGTTCGCCACTTCCTCGCTTCTTCCACGCCCTGTGGCAGATATGGCCCGCCGCCGCCCTTCTGCGATACCTTGGATGCTGCTGCCCAGTTATTCGCTCCCTTGCCTCAGTCATCGAATACAAGTCGTCATTAACTGGCCGCTACTGCCGGTCATCGTTCCTGAAGACTTTTTGCCCTCCACTGACTCTCGACCTCGTTTCTCTTCGGATTCATGGGCGGATATTACGGAACATCTTACAGTGCCTTAATGTATCAATGAGAAAAAAACCTGCCTTTTTTTCACCACCCACGAAAAATCTACGAAAGAATGCAAGGGCGCAGACTGGCAATTCGGGACTTGCTGAATGCAGAACCAGCCCTTGTGATCTCTCCTGCTTCTGTGAATGTGCAGACTATATCCTCTGTCTCACCACAGCCTGCTCCTCTCGATTTTGTGGACATTGGACCCCAACTGTTGCGCCTAGCAAAATTTGTGAATGGGCCCAGCGATACACCGATGCTCACTCCTTTATCAGTACAGCAGAGCCTCGATTCAGCTCTTGAATATCTTGAGAGCCAGTCCGACTCTCAACCTAGGGCCACTGTTCCCGAAATTACAGATACCGCTGAACCATCCGTTACCGTTAAACGATCGACAAATGTGGCAATTAACCGGGTAACCACCCTACGAGTATCCTGTTGGATACGTGCTGGAATATCCGGAAACCTCTTCCGCATGAATCCGAATGATTGGCAGGATCCTGCATTCAATATCGCATACACCGCCAATCGAATATTTGGTTTATCAAATGCCAAAAGATGGATGTGATGGAAACATTTCCCAGGATGTCCAAAATGTGTCGTGAGGGAGGTTTTGAGAACGTCCAGAGTAGAACATTTTGCCAATGTCTGGACAATGTTGTACGCACATTGCCCAAAGCTCTGCAAAACATTGTCGGACACATTCACCAAGTGTTTCCGGTACCATAGGTATATAATGGAGTACCCATAATGTGCAAGTAACATATACATACTCGTGAAGTTCACTGTTGACCATCTGCATTCAACTTAATTGACGGCGGCCGGTCTGAGTTCAGACTTATTACAGTATTCATGATCACCCCTCACTCTGTGAAAGCGTGCAGCATTCATCAAAATCTATGAGGTCAGAGAGCAGTACCATGAGAACGACAGAATAGGCCAGAATTTTCGAGTATAGTACGAAAGAAATTCAAAGAATAGGGAACCGTTGTGACTTTTGTGTTTGTGATTGACCGGGTCTGTGCGCATCAGAACAAACACACGCACAACGTTGGTGCCACAATGCGTCTTTGGGTCCCTCCCACTTCACTGCTGCCGCGGCGCTGCATCGAATCGAACTCGCATGTCAATATGCCAACCACTTGGGCTGCTACCCTTCTCAGCTGAAGCCTCAATCCAGAAAACCCAGCAATCCTTCAAGATGGCGACTCTCGTTCTCGCCGACTCTCGTTCTCGCTCTTCAAGTGTTAGGAGTCACGGTGAACACCTCATATCCCTTCAAGCTTTCAACCTCCTTCAACCCATCTCTCAAATCCATTCATACCAAGCTCAAACTATACCACTTTGCAATTTAAAAGCTCGTCAGTCTCGAGTAACGCAAATTCACTGTCAAGCCCAGTCAAAAGTCGGTCGGATAGATTAAAATGATTTGAGATAGAATGCCGAAAGCGGCAACCAAGTGGAATGATCTGAGATTGTTTATCGATGGTGATCAAACCATCTCGTCTTATCACAGTCACCATCGCTTGCCTACAGGTAGCTCTTACTCAACGACATCCACACTGCAGGGAAGGCTCCTGCTCGACCTCGCGATATGGGACACGAGGTGACAAGCGCCATCGTTTACGTGCTCGAAAAGGAGTTCCCGTACCTTTCGCTATGCTCCAACCACTGGAAAGCAAAACGTGTCATCGCAGGGCGATACCAGTTCTGGGCGAAGACACAGGGTTTGGCCGAGAACGGTGATGGCTCGGATGTCGACTCTGACGACGAGCGCACAGTGGGACCAAAGCACAAGACACGAGCAGCTACTGTACCTCGCAAGCGTCAGAGGCCTGCTGTTGTTCCTCCCGGTGAGTCGGCGGTCCTCATTTCTTCTTTCTCACATATTTCACACATCCCTCTTCTGCATCTTCGTTGACCCCAGCCCAACCCCTGTCTGCGCCGCTGCCAGCTCCCGCACCGGCACCGAATCCGGTCCCCGCTCCCGCCTACGCACCACCCGCGCCGGCACCGAATCCAGTCCCCGCTCCCGCCCCCATGCTACCCGCCGCGCCCGCACCCGCACCCGCACCAGCCCCCAATGCAGCGTCCGCGTCCGGTGATAAGCCGTGAATTCGCCAACACCTGAAAATTAATGTTTTCTGGATTTCCGTTGCAGATACGCGCACATCTGGGTCTATGACGAGTCCCAAGTCAGTAGACCTGGAACTACACGCTAGAAACCAAATCCGGAACCGGTTGCGGATGAGTATCCAGAAAACACACATACTGGGTGCCTCCGACTAATATGCCGCTGGTTCTGGATCCTACTGTCGTACTATGGGCAGGAGGTTGCGGATAGTCCAAACGAACATTGGGGAATAAGATATCCATTCTGTGCCTATTTGTGGAACTCAAAGCAAGTGCATCTTGAATGAGTTTCAACATTATTTGTCCATGCTTGTACCAATGAGGCGACGCGCTCGATCACGTGATGACCCAGAACCTTTCAGACCGGAACGAGCCGGATCCGGATGCGGTGTCATACACCCATCAAATATTGATCGGCTTAATGTGGCAACCAAGTTCGAACCCAATTTAGGAAGAAGGTCCTAACTTGAGCTATGAAGGGGACCAGGGTGTCTAATTGAAGACATAAGACCCAAGGTTCCGGATTTCCAAGAATCCGTCAAGGGACACAAGTAGTGTGCCCAAGAAATCCAGAATATTAGGACCACTCGGGTGCCAAGTCAGGGCTCCGATCGCGTCAGAAATAAATCAGACAAATAGGAGCCTGCTCAACCATGTTCCACCTCGACGGGTAGACGGTCTAGGGTAGCTCTTGGGCTGCACACAAGTTCAGGGTGTCTACAAAGAGGCATTTTGAAGGGCTATCCAATTCAACCACAATATCTTTGGGGACTAATCCAGAACTAACATTTTCAGGATCTAAAATAATCAGTCAGCAAGCTTGGCGATCGTTATTTCATATCCTCGAGTCACGGACATGGTTACACCGATGATTAATGTATTATGTTTGTAGAGTTATTTTTAGATGTACAGTATATAAGATGGGCAGCTTGTAGGGAGAAGGCACGGACTCCTACCCGGAAATGTAAAGCGGAGAGACTAGCGGTCTGCTCCAGCGAGTACAGAAGGGCGGAACCACCGGCTTGATTCATCGAGGCTGTCCTTGGGGGCGTGCTTGTATTTTCGAGTTATTATCAATCTATCAGTTTTTCGGGATATTCCCTTGCGTGTTCTGCGTGTACGTGTGTGTGTGTTCTACGTGGTCCTGCGTGTACGTGTACGTGTCCTGCGTGTCCTGCGTGTTGCTTGTGTGTGTCCTACGTGTTTTGCGTGTCCTACGTGTGTTCCGGATTTGTTGCGTGTTGCGTGTCAAATTGGTTCACTGCTCCTGTCTTACGAGGTTAGAGTGGGTGACCCAGAGTTGCAAAACTATAAATTGAACCATTGTCTGCGGACGATCCTGGATTTGCTTGCTGCGATCCGCAAATATTAAACAACTGTTCCCGTGTATCTTCTATCGGTACACAAAGACCCGTACTCGGTCGCACTCTTTGGGATTGCATCCGGAATCACTAGTGGAGTTTGGTTGGTTGTTGTTTTAGGGATTTGTGTTGGTTTCGGGATTTGTGAATCCTGAACTAGAGCGCACTTCTTCATTGCATTCAGCCCGTCGGATTTGCATTGTAGTGGATTTCACCCATAGACCGCCGGCACACGTTTCAACGTTTCAACGTACAAGAATATATGGCTTCTCAAACCAGAGGGTTACACGTTGATTTGAGGGTGGCGCGGCGCGTTGGGACCAAGGCGGGATTTTGATGGTAAGGCGCACGGTGGAAAAATGGGATCCAGAGCTTGATAGGCAACGCAGGTCTTGGGAATGGGACCCAGAATGGGATACAAGGAGGATACAGGTCAGTTTTGAGGGCGGTACAAGAATTTTTGACGGTAAGGCGCACACTTGAGGTGAGAGTCCGGGAATTGACTGTAAAGACAGCCTCCAGTGAGTGGCGGGGAACTAAACACGAAGGCGAGTGGCAGGCGCTGGCCTTATAACGCTTTGCTTAAATTGTTTTAGATTTTCCACGCACATTGCACCAAAGCGCCATCAAAGCGCACTTGCCCGATGGAGACGAGCAGGGGCTGCGATTGGAGGGCCACCGAAAAATGGATGAACAATGGTGAGAAGGCACGCAGGGTTCAGATTGGAAATACTAAGGTCCGGACTTTGCGTTTCACAGCGCGTTTTGTTTCTTGCGAACACAGTTGAGCGTATAGCTCCCACTGCAAGTACTCGCCCTAAACCTCGAAAATCTAATGGCACCCGCGACGTGTGCTTCAGTGCGGGCTACTCGCAGCAAGACCAAGAGCAACCCAGTGCCAAAGCCGACAGTGCAGTCAACGCGCCCCAGGCCCCGCCGCGTACATGTGGTTAGGTCCTTTCGATACCCCCAATCCTTTTTTTATTTTTTATTTTTTATTTTTGGAGTGTTTGGTATAATGATACTCAGTCTGCAGAAGCATTCCAAGCTCATCCGCTTGTGTCGCTGGTATTTAGCCAGTCATTGCCGGGGAAAAAAGCTCAGGAGGAAATGCCATTACGCACATTTTTTACCAGTGTGGGACTCCGACCCGCAAAATATGCTAAACTATCCCATGTCTATCAACTAAGGGTCGCATACCCACTAGAACCCCCTCATATGTCCAATCATCCGGCAGTGAGTCTTCATCCATAAGTAGGCCACTCCAAGTATTTAGGACCATCTGCTTGGAGAAGGCAAATAGTCCAAATCTTATTTTGTCTGTCAATAGGCGGTCCCGTTGGAGCACACCATTAACTGCCTTCAGCCATTTGTTGTGAATTTCCATTTCAGATATAATCCTGTCTGGGGATACAATAACTCGGTTTACACGAAGGTTCCATATTAGCTTCCATGCAACTGATACCAGGATGGCAAATAGTCGGCCCTTTTCTCGAATCAGAGCACCTTTTTCAGATCTGAATGTAACCAGGCCACAGCCTAAAACCAATCCCCAGTTCAGATTTGGCCAATCATTATATTTCTTGGACCAAAGCTGTTTAGATAGGTCCCATATTAATTTCCGTTCTGGAGTCGAACATTCTAAAGCAATGTGTTCCAACGTTTCTGGAACATCACATACATGGCATCTTCCCTGAATTTCTAGGGTATCAATATGGGACCAGAAATCACCAACCCTGAATGTGTTGTGTATGCATTTCCAGAAGAACTCACGCGACAACCTTTGAAATAAGGGTGCATGAATCGACTGCCAAACCATCTTGTCACTTGGTGTGTATTTGGAAAATTCTGCAATCGAACAGCGTATGCGATCGAGGTTTGTGAATGTGGCTTTCCGGTACTGTTTCGTCCTTAAACATCACATCAATTTCAGTATCTATTTCAACAATACTGCATTGCTGACCAGGTTCAAATGTAGCAGGATTGTTTGAAACCTTCATAAATTTGAATCAGCCGATTCTTTCATTCAGACTCGCAAATACCGAACATAATAACTGAAATTTCGGATCAAGCATATTGTATTCTGATTTTTGTCGTTCCACTATCAGTGCTCGGAGTAAAAAATCTGAGGATGAGCAAATAAGAAGAGGAACATTTCTTTGAGTATTTTGTAATATAAAAAGCACTCCACCTAATAGAGCAGTAGAAAATGTCAATGGTATGTTTGAATTGTCGAAAGATACCCCCAATCCTAATCAATTGTGTTTCAGAAACCGACTGCGAAAGTGCCACCTCAGGAAGAGCAGAGTGCTGCAAGCTCGAAAAACAGGGTACGCAGTCTCCTCGTTTTCCTAAACTACTTAACTGACTTGCGTTGCAGCACATACCTTCTGATGACGAGACAGAGATTCAGCCAGAGGACGTTGAGCCTGCTGATGAAGAGGTACGTGGTCTATTGACTTCGAGTTGTCCTTGCTCTAACTTGTATTCCAGGAATTGATAGAGCCATCCCCTTTGGACGAGGACGACAGTACGTGCCCTCGTTTCGTGGAGAGAAGTTCACCACTCATTCCTGTTACAGAACCGGAATGAGACTGCACCCAACGAAGAAGACCTTGTCGTTGGTCCCAGTGGCGAGGTAGGGTTCTTTCATTTGACAGGCAGACTTGTACTGACTTACATTCTGTTAGGATGAGCCCAATGCCGAGGCCTCAAACCCCACAGACACCACTGTACGTTGGATGTGCTGACCGTAGTTCTAACCCATATTCTGACATTTATATTCCAGCCAATTGACTGCCGCCCCAAACCACACCCGTGGGAAAAGAACGCAGCCGATCCCCAGAAAGACCCCTTCGACCTCTCTGGCCGGTGGGAGAAGCACCGCGACGAGCAGCGCGTGAGGCTCTCAAAGCGGCAGCTCTACTTGCCAACCCCCCTCAGCGGCTTCAAGACGACAATGAAGATGAAGACCACAATGACAGCGACTTTCAAGACAAGAGTGGGGTGGGCTACGACGACATAGACCCATACCCGTTGCCCCGCCCCCGCCCCCGCCCCCGTTCTGCCTCGGTGCGCTCCCGGCCATTGGAGTGCTCGTTATCCCCAGCCTGTTCTCCTCCTGGTCGGTCTGCTTCGCTGCGGTCGGAACGCTCTAGTCCCCCGCATGCGCATTCAGTATCCGTGGCCTCTGCTGCTCGCAGTCGCGGTCGCAGCCCTAGGCGACCCCAGCGCCCCTCTTTGTCACCGCCACCAGCCGTCACTCCCAGTCGGCCTCGCTCTCTGTTGACGCCCTCGCGGCGTGCATCGCGGTTGTCTCATCGCGGCCAATCCACTTCGCCCCGTGCCCAAGTGCGCAAGCCCTCCACTCCCTTGCCACCGTCATCACCGCCCGCTCAAATACTGGACTTACATAGCTGTCCACCAATGATCAGGACCAGATTTCGCGTCTTGTCCTGGCTCCTGGTCCCCGGCGTTGAGCCTCTTCAAGGGTAAGGCGCGAGCCTCCTCCCCCGTTTGCAAAAATGTTGGCCAAACTGCCCTTTTCGGAAGAACAGCATTTTTTATGGGTAAAACTCGCTCTCGCCATATCTAATTCAATTCTCTGTATATCTGCACGAAATAAAGCATTTTCTAGCACTACCAGTCCGTCCGCATCTACTGAACAGAAAATCTCGGCAGTGTGATCCATAAATAAGAGTCCTGCTCGAAATTAGGTATTTGGCAGCAATTTGAGTGCAGTTCTCCAATGCGGGCAGTTTTAAATGAGATAAAATTACAGATAAATACTACATCCTATTTCGAAGGTCACTACAGAGAGATTTTGTCCATAGAATAAAGGGTGGTCGTCGCCGGCCCTGTCGAAGCCTGTCACATGCGTGATCAGACGCGTTCGTGACTCTCGCGCTCTCTCTTCACTCTCTTTGGACCTACTCTCGCTCTCGCCTCAATCCAGTTCAAACGATGCCCAAGGGACTGAGCATTGCCGAATCGACTTGCTGGACTGTTGTACGAATGCTTGCATGTCGAAAGAGTCCCGCAGAAGTACACGCCTTCACGGATGTCAGTCCTCGCCAACAACGTCGCATTATGAAACTCTGGCGTGAAACTTCGCAAGTCAAGACAGCACCAAATGGGCCCCAATTGAAAGGACGGCCCCGTGCTCTTTCCTCGGACGAGGTTGCAGTCTGTGCTTCCCCAGCCAAAGCGACTTGTGTAATTGAGATATTCTTCTAGTTTCTGCAAAACTCTGTGGACCGGACTTGTGATACTTATCTGGATGAGCTTCAAGAGTCTCTGGGAGCAATTTGCGGAGCCGAAGCATCGCAGGCCACTATTTGGCGGATGCTCCGCAGGTCTGGTTACCGTATGAAGAAGGTATGTAAGACTTCTTCACGTACATGTCACTAGCATTTCTGACAGTCGACAGCTGACACGTACAGCCGTTTTGTGAATAATATACGGGTTTCGTAAATCGTTGATGCTCGATTTGTGCTTGCCTCTCTTTGCGAAACTGACATCGGCTAGAGCGGCTCCACACTGCCGTACACTGTCCTTGCTCGCATCATGCTGCAACTGAGGCCATTCGACATAGATGGCGGGCTCGTTATCTTGAGTTCTGTCAGAATGTGTATAGTTGTAGCTCTGCGAAGTCCAGCGAGTTTCCCAAAAGACAAACACCATTCAAACACCATTCGGCAATGGCTCGGAGGTGTGGAGCCGAGGATGCAACAGCAAACAGAGGTAAGCACAAATCGAGCATCAACGATTTACGAAACCCGTATATTATTCACAAAACGGCTGTAAAGCTATTGAGCGTAGTGTCCGCAAACGGGCTGCCTATACTTTCGAAATAGGGTCGAAATACAGCTCCGAGCAGCTTGTATTTGTCGATGAGAGTGCTGCTGATCGACGGACCACATACCGAGGTTATGCCTGGGCTTTCGGTGGTAATCGTGCCGTCCGAAAGGCTTTTTTTGTCCGTGGGCGCAGGGAAGCATTCCGACACTTATGCCCACATTATTCACTGACTCGTTTTGTACAGATACTCAATCCTTCAGACTCTCTCGCTCGACGGCATTATAGCTGTTGATATTGTCGAAGGATCATTCAATACGATCCGCTTTGCGAGGTTTATTGATGGTCTGCTTGACCAAATGAGTCCCTTCCCGCTGCCGAACTCAGTCATCATCATGGACAATTGCCGTATCCACAAATGCCCCGAAGTTCTTGACATGATCACAGACCAGTATGCCTACCATTTTGCCAAGTAATTGTATTCATTCATTACAGCGGGATGCAATATGTGTTCCTGCCGCCGTACTCGCCGGATTACAACCCCATCGAGCTGGCTTTTTCTGCCATCAAGGCATATATTCCTCGGAATGGTGGTATTCTGCGTGCCGCAATGAATGAGAAGGACGATGAAGATGTTTATCTCAACTAGTAGAAGCTGTGTATTCTGTGACTGCTACAGATGCTGCAGGCTGGTTTCGACATGCAGGCTATTGAATAGATCGTCTACTACAATCATCTGAATGTGTGCTAAGTGTATCGAGAACCTTTATTAGCCTCTGCCCGCACACGTTTTCTCTCCGCCTTTCGGAGGCGTCCAATATCTGCCTTGGCGTATGTCAGAATTTTGGTGGCGGTCCCATGCGGAATCTCCGGGATCAGACGCGTCACGTCTTCAATCCTGAGTTCTTCAAGATCAACAATGCGAACATACTTCTGGCGCTGGAAGTCAGGGGCATACTGAGCGAAATTGTGTTCATCGGCTCCCCGAGCACCATCGTCAAGCTCTTGCAGCCAAGTCCCCATGCGCGGAAAGAGTCGGCAGTCCTCAATCTCTGCCGGAGGAGAACTCGGCATGTCCACATAACGATTGGCAGCGTTCGGGGCCTGTGGGGTCTGGAATGCTGGCCCCGGGATGTGCCAAGACTGACCGGGAAAACTACTGGGAAAATGATACCCAAATGGAGGCATGCCAGGAAGCATGCCAGCTTGTGGCATGATCGGAGTGTGAGCTGGCATGGCAGGTGTGGTCTTTAAAGGTGCAGGCTGTCCGCTCCCTAAGGTGAGCTTGGGAGGTGGGGTTGTAGTCGAAGGATACCCGTTTTGCTGCAATTTGCAAACAAATGAGCCATGTGAACCGACGAAAGAGGCGGGCTTTACCAATAAAATGGCCCATGCCGTGAGATCTTGCTTCAAAAGCCGCAGATGGCCATTGGTACGCTTGATACATCCATGAACGCCATGCTCAGCGCAAGCATTGTCTTTCTCCAGCTGAGTAACAAACTGCGTCAAACTTTTCTTCTTCGACTTGACCTTTTCGCCGTCCACGGTGTCGCCTTCTCCATTGGAATCAGATTCCGATTCATACTTCTGGAAAGGATTGATATCACTGTTAGCGGCGTCAACTCCTTGGACACGAGAAATAGTGACCCGCTTCTTCTGCTTTGCTTTTGCTTTCTTTTCGGCCTTCGTGTCCGCTTTTCCCTTTCCCTTTCCTTTTGCTGGAGCCTCGCCGAGTGCTTTGAGCACGACAACAAAATCCTTCTTGGATGTCGTGGTAGACATTGCTTTATACGCCACAGCGACAAGCTCCATCAAATGTACTGCACTCGACAGATGCGTCAAGGGAGCGTTACCGGGCTGAATGCTGAAGCGGTAGGCTACGCGAACAGACTTGGGCGGGAGTGACATGGTGTTTGCGAGCTGTGAAAGCAGGTCCTGCCACTTGATTTTGGATGACACCTTTAGTGTGGAATTGGCACCCTCGAAAGGGACAGAGAATTTGAGAGTGAAAGGAGGAGGAACCACTGGCTCGTCTGTCTTTGCATGAGTAAGATGCATTCTTTGGGACAGCTAACTTACCGTCAGAGTCGACATCCAGTTTGTCACTTCCATCCGAGTCGTCCTCACTTTCTTGAGACGGTGATTCCTGCCTCTTTTCCTCCTTGGAGGCACTGCCATCCTCTGAAGCTTGCCCTTCATCCTCATCCACTATCCTCTGCGCAAATATTGTCTTGCCGCCAGTAGATCTCGATCTCATCAGCTCTTCTGTCTCGGAAACCAGAAGCTCTTCATCGTCGGAAACTGACAGGCTCGGCTTCTTCTGCCAGTACTGAGAGATTGCAGCTTGCACAACTTTGGTGGAAAGCGCCGGAGGAGGCGTGACAACTGGAGAGATAGGTGGGACAGGCGAGCTGGGAGTCTCGATGGCAGGGGGAGTCTTTGGCCCAACAATGCGCAGCTTGGGCATCCGCACTGGTGGTTCCTCTGGCTTTTTCTTCCTCTTCGCGGGCTTGGGAACCTTGTCGGCCTTCTTCTCCCGTGCCGCAGCTAGTTGCTTGGCTTTTGCAGTCTTGTTCTTGGGCGCCATGAAGGCGAGAGTCACGAACGCGTCTGATCACGAATGTGACAGGCTTCGACAGTACCGGCGACGACCACCCTTTATTTTATGGACAAAATCTCTCTGTAGTGACCTTTGAAATAGGATGTAGTATTTATCTGTAATTTTATCTCATTTAACACTGCCCGCATTGGAGAACTGCACTCAAATTGCCGCCAAATACCTAATTTCGAGCAGGACTCTTATTTATGGATCACACTGCCGAGATTTTCTGTTCAGTAGATGCGGACGGACTGGTAGTGCTAGAAAATGCTTTATTTCGTGCAGATATACAGAGAATTGAATTAGATATGGCGAGAGCGAGTTTTACCCATAAAAAATGCTGTTCTTCCGAAAAGAGCAGTTTGGCCAACATTTTTGCAAATGGGCTTGACTTCCTTGCGAAGGCGAGGCTTCTGCTTCTTCTTCCCGCGCAACTCGATCACCCCGTCGTGTCGACGTCCGCGTTCCAGTCACACAGGAACGGCAAGACCTTGAAAACCGCCTCAGTGTTGTGGCGCTCGTTTTCGGGGAAGTCAGTGTTCAACGCCTTAATGAAGGTGGCCCGCGAATGTTTACTGAAATCTGGATCTAAAATAAATTATTCGTCAGTGTTCCTAAAGTCCGGCGTCAACGGACACGCACCCTTCTTCTCTGCGGCGGTTGCTTGTTCACTGAAGTATCTCTGCCAAACATTCCAGACGCTGGTGGCACGCAGCGCCTTGCCGATTAAATACAGCTCGCGATACAGCGAGGTGGTGGGCTTCCCGCACTCGGCGGCGAGGGCCTTGACGTCGTCGATCAACTGGGCGTACAAGCCGTGGACCTTCTTCTTGATTTTTTCTGGGATGGGGCCCTTCTTGTATCCACCGTCGAGGGGGACGTCATTTCCCTTGTCCTCCTCCTCCTCCTCCTCCTCCTCGTCATCGTCCTCACTTCCCGACTGGGCCTCCAATTCTTGGGCTTTGCTCTTCCCCTTCCCCTTGCCCTCCTTTGACGGCGCAGCCTTGGACTTTGACGGCACAGCCTTCGACAACGTAGCCTTCGCAGTTGGCGGCCTTGTCTTCTTGAGTGCAGACTTTTTCGACTTTGGCGTAGGCTCTTCGTCTTCCAACGCCTGCTCTTCGATCTCGTAGTCGAAATGCAGATTTTCCTCCTTGTCCTCGTCTTCGGTATTAGGGGAATGAGAACGCCCACGGTCCACCTTGTACTGCTTCGACTTTCGCTTCACTTCCTGGTGCGCATGGTAATCGTCGTCACTTTCGCTGAGATCCGACTCCATTCATGAATCGTATTTTCAAGAGGACGCTAACAAAACGGCAGATCGGTTCTGTCGAGCGGCGGGGACCCTTTCTGGCCAGAACATCGACCCAACGAAATGGAAGATGATGTGGAATAACAAGTTCATCGACGTCGCGCAAGTAAATCAGTGCCGCATTGTCAACTACCCCGCCACCCTCCGAGACGCAGGCCAGATTATGGGGACAGCTATAAAAGCTTTTTTCAATGCAAAATATAAGGTGGAGGTGCAAACGTTGAGGTTGAGCACAGATAGCAGGTTACATGATTTTGACAGGTTGAGCACTGAGGTTACATGATTTTAGCAGGTTGAGCTTGTAGATCTGAGGTTATAATTGGTGATTGGGAGGTTGAGCATGCAGTATGAGATTATGGACATAAAGCCCTGAGGTTGCAGTTTGAGGTTGAGAACGAGAATTATGAGGTTTGGGATCAGATCTGCTAGGTTTAGTACGAGACTTGAGTAGTTGAGCATGCAAAACGACAATTCAGAGAATTAACATTTTTTGGCATTCTATCATGGTCAAACCATGGTTGGACCATGGTTCAATCATGGTCAAATGCAATCAAAATCATGTTATTCCAGCCAATGGCAGCATTTTCCTTCATTTGACCACCATTAACTGCAGTCATCCTTGATCTGCTATCAACAACTACGATCATTCTTGATCTGCCACCTGTCATCCATAGTTTACCATTATTAACTGCAGTTTAGTATTGTTCCACATGATTTCTGTCAATTTCCAATCAAAATTCAAAATACATCAGGGTATAATACACGAACATGAGCAAGTGCTTGGCTCCAAAGCAATATAATATCACCATCTTCAGCACTTCCAATGAGATGTAAAAATGAGTTATACAAATCAGTCGCCTCCTCTTCTGTGAGAGTTCCCACAGGAGGCTGTACAATGACCGGGCTGAGATCAGGAGGAGGTTCAGTGTGGCCTACCGAAGAGCTTGAGCCTTCTGTGGTAGAATTGTTCTGGGCCTGTGAGTGGAGGATATTATTGTTGCAAAGGCCCTGCTAGTCGATTCCATACACCTCCAGTTCGTCTTCACCAAGATCCTCTTCTTCCTGAGGAAGCTGATCTCCACGAACACCATTGACATACACATTGAAAACAAATATGTCAGTGGGGGATCGATTAGTCCCATTCCGAATCTGAATGCGGTGCTGGTTCCACGACTCGGCAAAGGAAGTAAGTTGGGTATTGATTGTGCCAAGGAAAAGGAGATGTAAAGGCCATATATGAGTGAAATTGTTGATGTCAAGCCCATACCGAACTTCTAGCCGGGTAAAATGATCGCCCCATGTTGCACTGACCTGGGCCGTGACATCGACCCAGAGTTGCTCAATGCGAACATTATGAACGCTTCTAAAGAGTAGAAATCAGTCCAGAAACAAAAAGCAGTTGTGGATTGAGCTACCTTCCCCATATATAAGAGCCTCTGTGAGTCCTACAGTGGTTTTCCATCCAGGCAGCGACATATAGATTTTCTGCACCATGGCCCCCGCGCATCCGGGATGGGACACCATACACATTTGCAGCATTCAGAAATAGCTCCAAAACTGTAGCAGCTGTATTGTTGTCGCTCACCCGCAGGCCTGTGATAAGGTGTGAATACCCATCAATGAAGCCATGGATAACAATGCCCCAGCGAATCAGACCTAGCCCCAGAAACATGAAAAAATCAATATGCTAAAGGAAAGGAAAAACTCACCATGCTGGCCATCATGGTGCCAGAGGGAATTCGGACCAAAGACATGATAGTCACGTCGACGGATACAGATGCGCTCAAATATCCGCTGCACTGGGTCAACACGAAGCAGGGACTGGCAAATCCGCTTGATTGCAATGTGATGGCTGAGTTGACGAAGCATTCCATTGAGCATGCAAAGACCTGCCCACTGGTAATGAGTCCACAAGTGAAGGAGAAGCATATCCAGGTTATCATTAGAGATGTCGGACATAGGGCCAGTAAAAGAAGCTGTGGGCTGAGATGAAGCTGCTAATTCTTCAACCTCGGCAGGAAAATCGATCAGGATCAAGAATATCATTGTTTGTGGGATCAGCATTGACAGAAGCACATCGGGTTGGTTGAAAGGACTTTGCTGTGGCTCGGCAATGCCATACTCAAGGAGAGCATTCTGAACAGTGGTTCTCCCAACTCTGAGAAACCTACTGATGCCTGCAGTGGGTCGCTGACCATAGGCCCATTGGAGAAAATCCGGATCAATATGAATGCAAGGACGACCAGGCCCACCTGAACAAATGGTCTGTACAATGACTGCCTTCCATGGTGCAATGCATCAACAGCCTTTTGGTACTCAAGCCGAATGCCGATTCACATCGCAGCTAGACTTGTTTCCAGAATTGCAAACTCTTCAGGTAGAAAGATAGCTTGATTCTGCATCATATTGAAGAAATTGCTCCTCCATGGTTGAAACACTCACCTCAGCTACCATGTTTGCAAATTCATTGATATCATCACTGAGTCACTTGATGACAATCACATCAGTATGGCTTCCAACCAAATCACTGACTGCATTCTGAAAGTGTTGGTAGTGGGTTCGGAAAGCATTTAGCAGCACTTCCTGAGCAAATGGAGCAAGTTGTGGAATGTCCATAAGCGACGAAAAAGACAAGCTTGTTACTGGTGACTGTGACTGGCTGTCACACTTCTTCGCTTCTGCGACATGGCTGAGGCTCTGGCAGCCTCCTCGCCAGGTATTTCACATCAGCCATTCAAGTTATTAATCTTATCAATTTCTTAGCTTTGAAAGTCAGTTCCCATGTTGTTGTGAAACAGCATGGTGTCCCTGACATTAGCCATGTGTTCACTGGTGTCTCTTTCCCTCCATCTTTCCTCGTTGAGCGTGGGAAATCCCTATCAACAACCATCTCAGCTTTAATTACATGCCTTCAGTCCCATCTCGCTGGCCCTCTTGCCACTCGTTGTATTAACCCCACAATTTTGGCAATTTTACAAGGCTTGCATCCTCTCGCTGCAAACATTGAGGTGTCGACGAGCCGAACCCTCGATTTTGCTGAAGAAACCTTTCGGGACTTCCAAAATGGGTTCAGGGAACTGGGTGGTCTGTTGGGTGTTTCTGATGTTCTCCCTTCACCCGAGTTCAATGATGCTGTCAATGTACTTGCGACAACTGGGGATGGACATGGGCAAATATTCTTTGAGATATGGGCTGACATGGCTGTTCTCCCCTGATCACATTTTGTTGTGATATTTACAATCACAGAAGCTGCACTCCTTCCTTCTATTCCACTCCCACAAATTGAACTCCCTCCTGGGTTTCTCTCCCTCTTATCATCTGATTCTATTGGACTCAACACTCCAGTCTTGTCTCACTTGCCATCAAGGCTATCATCAGCTTCAGGCTCACCTTCTCGGTCCTCGAGGTGAGAATCATGCATCCCCTCTCCATACCCCCAACAACCCAGTCCCCCTTCAAAGAACAATGGGATTCTGATTATGGGTATAAATAAAGTGCCTAATTCTAAGAAGATGCGCTGTACAGATGTAATATCAAAGGACATTTTATTGAATGTAGATGGGAGATTAAGGAGGTTTTCCAGGCTGAGGCGTGTTGTAGATTAAGTGGGGAGGGCAAAATTAGAGAGAAGAAATAGAGTACAATTGCAATAGCACTGTTGGTAAGAAGGCTGCTTTAGAGCAATCAGATACTCTAGCAGGTAAATACTACAGGCTTGTATGCTACTGAGCAATGTATCTAGAATATTCTACTTGTATCTACTTAGACCGTTCGTTAGTAATATCCTTATCAATCAATGCTGATGGCCGAGCTGCCATTAATAATCCCAATAAGGCACATACTTTCAACCAGTTGACCAAAGAGAGGGGAGATGGTTTCCCCTTTCACTTCCACTGTGTCACAATAGGTTTGGCATTGACCAGCCAGTTGACAAGCGGCCTCCCAGAAGACACAGTATGGAATACACCAATTTCCCTAAGCTGCACATTATGGTGTTGCCCCGCTCAAAGTCCTCTTGTTGAGGATCCCACCACATAATGGAGATTTCCTGCCAAGCACCCCTTTTCATGATGGCCTCCAAGTGGTGAAATTTAGAGGTATATTGTTGTGGCCACAAAGTTGGGTCATCTTCACCATAGCGCATGTCTGAACACAGTCAGCATTGGTTGTGAAATATGTTTCGGCCTCAATGTGAATGGTGGCACCTACCATTGTGCCTGCCATTTGGATTTTGGTTCCTCAGCAAGTTAACAGACATTTTGAGAAAACAAAAAGAGCTAGACTTGAAAGTCCAGCACACTCCAGACTTGGAGTCTGGTTGCTGAGTGCAGTGGGTTTGTAGGTAGAGTGATGCTAAGTAGAGTAGAAGCGAGAGTTGAGTCAGAGTTGTTGACCAAAGAGATCACATGGGTATGCTGACTAAGTCAAAAAAAATATTTGAGAATAGGTGCCGCTAAGCCTAATTGATACAGCATATAATTGAATTTGTATTTAACTGTGTAACTGTGAAGGTGATGGTCAATGAAGACAAAGGCATTGTAGAGGGAAGGTTAGAAAAATGAAAAAAGCAGTCTGGTCCAAAACAGTGAAAGTAATATATTAAAGTGCTACATGTGGGGATTGAACATGCAACCTTCCAAATGTGAAGTCTAACCTTGCTTAGTGTTAAACGACGGCAGAGTTTCCAGCCGCACCATCAGGGCAATAAATATGTCATACTGAGATCATCTAGTTATTGGATAGGGCTCAAATGTGCAAATTGTCTCAAGTAGGAAGCAACTCAAGTTTATCTTCAGAAACCAAAACTTAGCTTAAACTGAACTGTTAGCACAGCCAAAAGTAAGTAGTGACTTGGAATTCAGCAAATTGTATGACAAGATATTTTCTATGACAGAAAAAGTGGCTAGACATTATTAATGTAGTTATCAAGTCGTAGTGATTAAAGTTTGAGCAACTTTCAGGTGAGTATCAGTAATGTAATGTCAGAGTTGTAGTGATCAAGGTCAAACCGAACCAAAGCACAGCCAAAAATAATTAACAGCTTGGAGATTATGTGGCAAAACAATTGCAACGAGAGTGAAATATAATTCAACTGTGTATTAGTAATGTAATTATGGATTCATAGTAATTAAAGGTGAATTAAAAAGCATAGTCAAAATAATTGCAACAGGAGGAAAATATAATTAAACTGGGTATCGGTGATGTGGTGATGGAGTTGTAATGATCATCAAGATAACTTCAGTAGAAGTTGTCTGGATGTTACATAAATTCAGGCAAGTAGCAGACAATAGAAAGATAGGTGCATAGTTGCAAACAGTGGGATTTAGCCTGAGTTGGACGATAATCTGGGGGTGCAAAGACATCAGTAGACTTGGCCTGCTTACCAGCTATATACTCTGTGTTGTTGATGTTGTGACTGTCAGCACAAACCATGGTTAACCATGGTTGAGTGATGGTAAACTATAGTATGTTGATGGGAAACTGTGGTATGCTGATGGGAAACCACAGTATGCTGATGGGAAACCATGGTATGTCAGTGGTGAGCCAAATGGGGAAATCAAAGTGCAACCTGAAACCTGAACCTCAACGAAAAAGGTTTTCCACCATCAGTGGCAACCTGGAAGCTCAATCTCATTGTACAACCTCAATATGTCAGATGTGCAACCTCATACCTCAAACTCAATAATTTACCAAAACCTCAGTTGCTAACCTCAACCTCAAGTCACATGTTGCACCAACCTCGTACCTTCTACCTGTAAAATATGGTTCTGAACCTCATTTCTGAAGTTCATAATTTACAGCGATAAATGATGTCATAGACAGCGGGCTTTTCCTTGAAATCCATCAAGGCCGCCACATTCGCTGAATTCATGCCCACGCTGGAGGAGGACGACGAGGTGATGCATATTGTTCCCTGGGACGAAGGTACGTTGGTGGTCGCGGATCGCATTTGTGTCCTGTCGAAACTAATTGCTTCTCAGACGAAAAACACTTGCCCCTGAACGAACAGGGCGATGTCGCAGTCGTGGTGGACGTAGACGTCGTGCCATTGGTGAAGGTCAATAACAGCAACGCATATCACAAGGCGGTCACCGACGAGGCGGCAAAGGAAAAGAAGGAGAGGGAGAGGAAGAAGAAGCGGGAGAGGAAGGAGAAGGGGAAGACGAAGAAGCAGTGGGGGCGTCCCTTGCCTTTGCCACAGCGTGGATCGCCTTTGCCTCAGCGCCGGTCGCCTTCACCGTGCCGCCACTACAATCACCGTGACGTCCCATGATACTCAGGCAGCAGCTACGACCTGCCGCGCGTTGATGCCCCCCCTCCCCGCTACCCGTACCTCCCCACCCGCCCTGACTCACGGTTCCCTCAAGAGTACGCCCAACCGCTGGACTACGCTTACCACACCTACATCCCCCCGCATGGCTACCTCCCGGATGTGGCACGTTACAAGTACGAGTACCCTCCGCCGAGTGGGGGTGTCATGAATCACCCTGGCTCAGCATCACCCCTATCCTTTTTCGGATTCCACTACATTCCTTTTTGGGAATAACCCATCTCCGACCGGGTTATTCCCCAGTGCATAACACTCCTTCAACTCTCATGGAGAACCCGAGAGGGCTATACGACCTTATGGATGGATGGCAGGCATCACTCAGACCGTTATTCGGAATCCATCCAGGCATGGATTCCTCGCCACTTTACCACAACAACCATCCTCGGGTTCCTCCTGAGCTAGGAACCCGATCAATCCCATCAAACCGCCATCAACCCGATCAGATCCTCCTACGGAACATTCAGGAGTTCAGGAGGATAACACAGGAGACCTTAGGAGTTAACTCCTAAGGGGTTTATTCAGAGCAATGTCACTCCTCTCTGCCCGGAACCAGGGCCAGGGGCCGACACATAGGGTGGGCACATAGGGTGGACACATAGGGTTGATAGAGGGGTACAGACTCCTAATAGCAGTATATAAACTCGGTAGAATCTCCCCTGTACAGTAGATTCTACCTCGTCTAATCTCAGGCTTCTGCTTTGGCTTGAGTTAGGGATTGTCTCCACCCTGTCCCACTTCCCCTCCATTCTATTGCGGGTTGTGTCCACACCCCGGGTATTATACCTGAGTGGATATCATACCCTGTTCGACTCGTTCCGGGTTCCACCTCGCATCCCAACCCACAATATACGGCCTCCTAACGAAGAGTCCGTTCGGTTGATCTTGCTGCTCAGGAATTGTACCAGTTACTAGCGGCTGTCGGGTTTCTCCTGGTTGGGGTTCTCGCTGGGTTGCTCGTCGTTTAGCCGACCCAGAGGCCCTTGCTGACAGAGGGCTACCCGTATCGTGGCCATTCTCCTCCACAGGTGGGCCCATCGCACGCCAGCCACCCACGCTCCCGATCGCCTCGTGGACGCCGCCTGAGCCCTCGTCCGCCTTCTCGAGCACGCACGCGTGCTGAATCTTCCAAGGCGGCGGCACCTGGCCCACAGCACGGCCTGTCCATCCCAGCAATCCCACACCTGCCACAGTCGAAGGGGGCGGTGCCTGACTCACAGCGCGATGCGTCCAGACACGAAAGCCGACGGCCTCACACGCCGGAGACCGTCCACATCAACTTTGAGAACTTGGGCGCGGGCGCTGGGCATGAGTCAGCTGACCGGCGTGTCGATGTCAATGAGGCTAAGCGGAGGAAGGCGCTGGATAGTCGTGTGGGGGCGGCTCCTGGTGGTCACGAGCGGGAGAACACCAAACAGAAGGCCCATGACGCCGTTGGAGAGCCATCCGATGAGGACGCGAAACACAGGCGCGAAGAGGCGATGCATCTACGGTTGAGGATGAAAATTGGGGACAACTAGGGGACGCGTATCTTCTACGCGATGATAAGCCGTGAAAGCAGCCACACATGAAACGCAGCTATTTTGCGATTTTCAGTATAAACAATCACGCAGACATCCCGAGAAGCTTCTGTGAAGCCTCGCGCGGAGAGCTACCAGTCATATAGCTAGAGTCGCGCTCACACAGAGACGATCTCGAATAACTAGACAGTACCTAGGAACCCGCCTAGAAGCGCTGATGCTGACTTGGACTACAGGGGAGTTAGAAGGAATCTATATTTGGCAATCGCGGACGGAACTCAGTGGTCATGACCACCTCCAGAGACACTTTGTTTGTCACGGCATTCCTGGAATTAGTGGATGTGTGTGTCACATGCCAGCAGAGGGCTCTGAGAACGGAAAAGCTGTGAATACCCCGAATGGCTATAGCTCCGAGGTCCGTGCAGATCCGGAGTATGACCAAGATGAATTAGGTGACCGATGCCAAAGCGCGCTTCAGGTGGAGCAGTCCAATCAAAGATGGCGACAGCCGAAACGCGATCAATATAGTTGAACTGCGAGAGTTTGACAGTGCCCGCGAACCGTATAAGTCGCTTGCGAAGAGACCCCAACCTCAGTAGGAGAATCTGAATAGGGCTAATGTTGCTGCGGGTTCGTGCTTGAAGTCATGAAGTCGAATTAAGTCGAGTTGAGTTGAGTTGCTTGTGCGACTCGGCTCGACTTTCAAGTCATCAATGTCGACTTGAAGCGACTTCAAGTGACTTCAAGTCGGATTTTCAAATCTAAATTGTAGAATAGTTGTGCAGACATGATAGGATGATTTCTCTCTATGCTGGATGCCTCGACAAGCGTGAACAGCAATCTGCATGTTTGCGGGTTGTATTGATGGTCCAGCGAGGCAAGTGATTCCCAGAAATAAGGACAAATCCATTTCTTAACCTCCTCTCCCCCTTGATAGGAACATGGGGTTGACGGGATTTCCTACCCCTTGATTCCAGGAACGAAGGATTACGAGTACTTAGTAATCGTTCATAATAATTGTGAACCGCCATTATTTGTTCGCGCATTTTTGCGGTCCGATTTACTGACGGTGATACTTTTAGTGGCTGTGCATAATATTCATTAGCTTTTTGAATACTCAATAGTGGCTGTCCACTAAACCTTACTCAATGCACGTTTTCATTAGAAACGAATCTAACGAATCTTAAATCTTTGTCACGGTGGCTGAGTATTTTCTTATGTAACAGATTCCGATTTTTCTCTCAGCTCTTCAAGTGTTTCGGTATTCCAATTTCGTTCTCCTTGACCACTTATTCATTATTGAACTTCGTTTTTCCTTACTCAGATATCTGCTGTCGGTATTTGAAGGTTGCAAAAGGCCTGCACAAAAAGGTTACCGCTTGTGTGATGTCATGATTCAATCCAGCCTTTTTGCAACATTCCTGATCCTTCCACTTTTGAATTCCGCCCTCTCAACATTTTAAATACATGCTGGACTGCTCTAGTATTTCTGCTCTTTCCTTCCCATTTATCCCACATACAGCGCGGAATGATTTCCGTTCACCATCAACTCAGCCATCAACCCAATTTCGAAGCCGCGGTGCTGCCACCGTTGAAGAAATAATTCTGGGAAAAATCGAGGACACCTCTGAGAAAACATTCAACCCAAGGAAATACTTGGAACAATTCTGTGAAGCCAGTGTTCGCGCGAGATCCCCAAGATCATTCCATTCACCAGCAACTCAGCCATCAACACAACTTCGAAGCCGTGGTGCTGCCACTGTTGAAGAAATAATTTTAGGAAAAATCGGGGACACCCCTGAGAAAGTATTCAACGCAAGGAAATACCTGGAACAGTTGTGAATCCAGTTTGTATACCTCATTTGGCGATCAAATCGCGCGAGGTTTCCAAGATCATTCTGTTCACCATCAACTCAGCCATCAACTCAACTTGAAGGCCGCAGTGCTGCCACTGTTGAAGAAATGATTCTAGGAAAAATCGGGGACACCCCTGAGCAAGTATTCAACCCAAAGAAACACCTGGACCAGTTGTGAATCCAGTTTGTATACCCCATTGGCCATCAAATCGCGCAAGGTTTCCAAGATCATTCTGTTCACCATCAACTCAGCCATCAACTCGACTTCAAAGCCGCGGTGCTGCCACTGTTGAAGAAATAATTCTAGGAAAAATCGGGGACACCCCTGAGCAAGTATTCAACCCAAGAAAATACCTGGAACAGCTGTGAATCCAGATTGTATACCGCATTTGGCCATCAAATCGCGCGAGGTTTCCAAGATCATCCTGTTCACCATCAACTCAGCCATCAACTCGACTTCAAAGCCGCGGTGCTTGCAGATCATCGTGGATATATTTCGTTTGTCTGCAGGCTGGGCATAGTTGGAAACGTTGGCCGTTGCGGTTTCACCAGACGGTCTAGTTGTCGAACACTGGTTCTCAAAGACTGAAAGCGGTTCTGGAGAATTTACACTGGTGATTGGAAGTCAGTCCTGATCTACATGGGCAATCCTGTGGAGAAGGGCAAATGGACAGTTGATATCCTCGGTTTATACTGTGCAATACCTTAGACAAACTATCGCCCACCGACGTGCAAAATTAGAGAAGCAGCGAGAGGATATTGAGATAGAAGACTTATTAGAAGTCATAATCTTAAAATGGGCGATAAATATAGGTCGAAGAATGCTGGATATGAACTGAATCAAAACACAAAGTATGTGACATCACGCTCAGGTTAGCCAGAGCGTGATGTCACATACTTGTAATATCACCTAGTACTAGCGTCTGTCGGGTTAAACCCAGTCTGGGTTTTCGTGCGCTTGCTCGGGTCTAGTCAGACGCCTACGAGGTACCGATCCTGACTATATCAGTGGCCACGAAAATCACGAGCATGCCAACCGAATGTCTCAGTCAATGACCCGTTTAGAATTAGAGGTCGATACAACTTGCCATTTCGATAGAAAAGTGAGTATCGGTGCCCAATATTGCACAGAACCAATAATGTTCAAGCATTGTTGCCGAGGTGTACAGGCTACGGTGAATTCCTTCACGAGCGACATTTCCTTAACATCGCGACTTGGATTTCAACTCATATTTTAATATTGGCTGTGGGGCAATATTCTAAGTGGAAGTTTTATCTCATTACACACAACAAGTGTTTCCAATCACCTCAATTTCACCTTCTGCTTTCCTTGTTCTTGGACCGGCTTCCGACATATACGTGGAAAATATAAGTGAAAAGGTGTCGTGATTATTTTTGATTGGCTGACAGCGTGATGGAACTCAGCCCTCGGACCGCTGATCCAATATGTTGTTCAGTTACATCGAGCTTTCCCGTCAAGTTTATGTACGCAATTGTTTCGCAATTGCGCTACCAATTTCACAAATAATTTTTATTGGCAAGGCTACCAGAGGGGTTGCTGTGGACAGGGGCCGATTCGGCTTTCAATTCTGACAATTCGTTGATGTTGATGAACAATCCTTTGCGCCTCGCTCACCTCACTTGCATCTGAGGCATTTGACACAATACAGGTTGTTATACTGCCATAGCAGACAGCGTGCGCGCTTCATTTAACATCTACGCACAGCGATTCCACATATGCTCTACATACGACTATGGGGCGTGCCTGACTTTCCCCTGACAATCGATCATAACCCCATATCATCGTTTCGGCCTCACATTCGCCCACTCCACAGTACAACACTCTCCTTGACCTACTTTGCTGGATACGACCCTTTGGCCACAACACAATGCTGACCGGGAACGACTTGAGTCGCTTCTCTGCCGAACGCTCGCGGTCCAACTCGATCCAGACAATTTGCTGCCTCTGTTGTAACAGAAGCGAGATTACCGAGTTCCGCTACACGGGAGATGGGTGCAAATCAACCAGAAAGACTGTTTTCAGTGGTGGTGGATTGACTGAAGGAGAGGTAGCGACATTACAGGTGTTATATACTAAGATCAATAACTAAAGGAGATATCCAAATAAGGGATGTATCGGCGCGGGCTGGGCGCGAACAGCAACAGGATCATCAAAACATCTTCAAGTCGAAAGGATTGTTGGGCCAAGGTATGGCAAAAACATCGAGGAGACTCACATAATTGTGAATCCCAAAAAGGAAAGTGGTTCAATATTTCTAAGCCTCTGTACACGGGACGTGCCCGTTACATCTGTTGCGTTCCTGTGGAGACGAAGAGCTATTCTCTACCGCTATTGAAAATGGTATGTTATGGAACGCGGTGGCCATAGTACTTGGCAATCAATACCAGGCCGTACGGTCCGTCAACTGCTGCTTGCTGTAGGTGCAAACGGGTTATGAGATTGCCAGTACGTTAAATCCTGTTCAATGTAGTGCGCACTGGCTGGAACGATGGTAGCCTTTAAACACCCCGGTCCTAGCATTTATTTCCACTACATAAGCTATTTACCGCCCCATCAGTCAAAGATGTAACCTTCGGCGTTCTCGCTCGCGTTAGCCTCACTAAAGGCCCTGAGATCGTCACTTTACCGCTGGTTGGCACCCGTTCGTTCTTGATCACTTTTTGATCGCACCCGATGGTTTGCTCTCAAGAAGAAAATTCAACCTAAATTACAAACAAAGTGTGTATGGTTCTCAGGCCCGTGGAATATTCATATGAACCGTGGGATTTTCCGTGGTTAAAATTATCTCAAAGCTCTTCCTCTGAAGTTTTTTATCGTATTCGATGGTGTAAAAAGCAGTGTTTCACCCTCTGTAATCAAATATAAGGTATATTGAACCAGAGTTACATTGAGTATTCATACCTTCCAGAATCAATGAAGGAGTAGAACAACGTCAATCGGAAGAATACCAAGGAATGACTCAGAGAGACAAAAAAAAAAGGTAAGTACGAGTCACGCCACGCTCACAGCGGTGGCCTCACCCAACAAGTTGCAATCTATCTATACATTGATCTCTCTCTCTCTTTTCTCTGCATTTCCCCCAGCCCCCGAGCTACAAACCGTGCCACAAGTTCAAGGACATAGAATCCGATTACCTTGCAGGAAATGGGCTCGGTTAATACAGCTTTTCCAAAATAGGCAATTGAACACCATGAAAAGACTGCTTCGAATTGCGGTATTCGCATGCATGGCACGCAATTCTATCAGGCTGAAGAGTTCTTTTTCATATCATGAAGCAGCTTTGAATTTTGCCTTCAATTCTGTTGAGTTTTCGGGGATAAAAATGATAGGCTCAAGGTTTGCAATCACACTGTCCAGTTATGAAGACCTGTGTTAGAGCAAACTGATGCTCAATGCTGTATATTTACTGAACTTATATACTGTGTACAAAAGTAACTACTAAAATGTTAAAGAAACAAATATATATTGATCTAGAATGTTCGGGATGCTCCGTGTGGAGCTGAGAACAACCGGCACGCAAATCTCGGTTAGGAGACTTGCCGCAGGTGAGCTGCACCCGGTCCGCAATTCTCAACAAATTCATTTACCAGCCAACCAAAATTATCAGCCTGGTTATCAATATGAATCTTGGCCTGCAAACTACCATGCAGCGGAAAATGGCTGTCAGTTAGCACAATACATGGTGAGACATTCTCAAAATAATGGGCCAAGAAAATACTGAAAGGATGGCCAGGATGTTTATTGCGCTCCTATCTTCTTTCAGTCAGCAAGTTCAAACCGAGAGGAGAAGATATGGGAATCCAGCTCGAAAAATTGCCAAATAACCGGTCGCTTTATGTCAACCCCATGTTCTTGTCAAGGGGGGTTGAGAAATAGATTTATCCCCAATACCTAACGACCAAATTTTATCCTGTTCAATTGTAAGTGTTTTGTACTTATGGAATCCTATTTATCATGATTTGAAAAACAATGTCCGGATACCTACAAGTATAGAGTTTTAAATGAGTAAAAAAAGTCGACTTGAGTCGACTTGAACGACTTGACTTGACTTGAACTCGAAAAGTCAAGTCAAAGTCAAGTCATAGTGCGACTTTTCGTGACTTTCCAAGTCGAAACTCGACTTTTCAAGTTGCGGCAACATTAAATAGGGCTAGGACGAAGAAGAGACGCGTCTAGGCAAGAGCGCCGCCCGAGCTGCGAGTCGCAGACCCAGCATTATCACCAAGATACCATAATATTTCAACTTCGATCAATCGAGTCTGAACCGGTGATAAGCCGTGAATTCGCCCATGCCTGAAAATTAACACTTTCTGGATTTACATTGTGAATACATGCACATCTGGGTCTATGGCAAGTCCCGAGTCAGTAGACCTGGAGCTACATGCTAAAAACCAAATACGGAACCGGTTGCGGATGAGTATCCAGAAAACACATATACTGGGTGCCTCCGACTAATAAGCTATCGGCTCTGGATCCGACTGCCGCACCATAGGCAGGAGGTTGTGGGTAGTCCAAATGAGCATTAGGGAATATAATATCCACTCTGTGCCAATTGTTGAGCACAGCAAGTTTATCTTGAACAGATTCAACATTGTTTATCCATGCTTGTAGCGGGACAATGACGTGTTCGATCACGTGATGACTCCAGAACCTTTCAACCGCAACGGGCCGGATCCGGATAAGGTACCATACGCTGAACGATGTGCTCCGAACTAAACCCAAACAATCCAATTATCACCCAAATATAACCCAAGTCTTTCCGATATAAGCAGTGATGCCCACAGAAATAAGACGAGGATCAGAAATAGGCCGATCAGAGGAAGCAAGAGCTGAGATACAGACGAGTGGTAGCCCCTTGTACAGGGCCTAACAATAGGTTGAAGGAAGGTATAAGATTCCCACAGAAAGATGAACCTTCACTACAAGATATTACCAGGAATTGGCCTGAGAGATAATCGAGCAATGGAAATAAGATAGTTTAAGAGCTTCGCAGCTATGAGACGAGCAAGTGTTGTGTGTGTGGTGGTGGTGATGTCCGGAGACGCGTGATAGACCTCCTAGAGGCGAACGATAGACTATTTCCACGAGGATATATGCCCAAAAGCTTATTTCCCAGAGAACCCGATTGACGATTTACGATGTACGATGAACGATGAGCGATACAATTTGACGATTTGACGATGAGTGATGACGATGACGATAAAACGATTTCGATTCCAGTACTATGTAGCCTCAATCACGCCCTAAGACGTTTCCATTAACCAACTTCTTATTCCAACAGAAAGGTTTCCCAATGTTAAAGTCCAACGACGATACACACTGTGCCAACCCCAGAAATAGCCCAAATCGCAAGCGTTATGCCTACTAGTACAAGGGGATTCTGTGTCCTACTCGTAATAATGTCCCAACTACTTATACAAATCCCAAAATCATATGAAAGTCCTCAAACCAAGCAGAAATTAGTAAAATGGCCCGAGATCGTCCCTCCTTTCCCGTTTATCCATCGGAGGAATAGCTGCGAGCGTATTGCCATTGGCCAGTGCCCAGGTAGTCCCTGATTTCCCGACCATGCGGCTTTTGTCATTCAAGATATTTGAAAACACCAGCCCCCTGGCTGACTGATATCACTTCGTCCGTCTATCCCTTTTGTCTCCTGCCCCTTTCCTGTAGCTCCTGACCATCGGATCTTATTCCCCTGGCCTCCAGCTTTCCGTAGATACCCCTAGTGCAACCTTTTCCCAGAAAAGTTTCTTATTCCCAACTTCGCTTCCTCGGAATAAGATCAATCCCATCAGATTGTCTTAACCGACCTTCGCTTATCCCGGAATCTCTCCGGTATGAGCTTCCTCGACCTCACACGCCTGTCACATGGAAGGCCCTTCCTTTAGCCGAGCAGAAATAAGCTTATTCCCGCATGTCCCGTCGTAAGTATCTCTGGCTTATTTCTCGTTGTGGAAATAAGCTCCAGAAATAGTCTCTTTAGAGGTTTGTGGGCTACACTTTCCTCTACGGTTTTCGAGGCGAGCACTGCCAGTCCGCAGGGTAGTCACCTACCCGTTGTACCCGCTACTCTGTGATCCTGACCCTGCCAGCTATACCGAGACCGTATACTAGCTCTCAGAAATAAGCCTATACTGTAATCAGACTATTCCAAAACGCGCGAAAAGTGCGGTGTTTAGGTATAGTTCAATTCCAGACAGTTCAACGCCCATCAAATATTGATCGGCTCAATATGGCAACCGAGTTCGAACCCAATTTCGGAACTTACCTTTCAACTTGGGCTACGAAAGGGACCAGGGTGTCTAATTGAAGGCAAAAGACCCAGGGTTCCAGATTTCCAAGAATCATTCCAGGGGCACCAATAGCGAGCCCAGGAAATCCAGAATACTAGAACCGATCGGGTACTAAGTAAAGAACTTGATCGCGTCAGGAATAAATCAGCCAAATAGGTAGCCTGCTCAACCAGGACCCGCCTCGACGGTTAAACGGTGTAAAGCAATACTTGGGCTACAGACAAGTTCAGAGTGCCTATAGAGTGGCATTTTATAGTTTTATCATATCCGACCATTATACCTCGAGGGACTAATCCGGAACCAACATTTCTAGGATCTAGTTAAATCAGTCAGCAAGGTCTTGGCGATCATATTTCATATACTAAGTCACGGACATGGATACGCCGGTAGACTATATATCAAGTTGTAAAGTTATTTTTAGATGTACAGTATATAAAGGGGTACAGTATATAAAGGGGACAGTCTGTAGGGAGACGGGACAGAATCCTACCCGGGCGCTGAAAGCGGAGAAGGCTGACGGTGTCTCCAGCGAGTAAAGAAGGGCGGAACCTCTGGCTTGATTCATCGAGGCTACTCCAATAAAGGACGTGCTTGTATTTTCGAGTTATCACAAATCTATCAGCTTTATTCAGGATAATATCCTTGTGTGTGTGTTTAAGTGTGCTACATGTGTTTCCGGATTTGTTGTGTGTTGAGTGTCAAATTGGTTCACTGCTCCGGTCTTACGAGGTTAGAGTGGGTGACCCAGAGTTGCAAAACTATAAATTGAACCATGTCTAAAAGGCAAACCATTGAGCCTGCTTATAGCGCTCCGTGCATATTAAAAACAACTGTTCCCGTGTATCTTCTATCGGTACACAAAGACCCGTACTCGGTCGTACTCTCTGGGATTGTATCTGGAATCACTCGTGGAGTTTGGTTGGTTGTTGTTTTAGGTTTTGTGTTAGTTTTGGGATTTGTGAATCCTGAACAGGAGCGCACTTTCCTATTGCATTCAGTCTGTCGGATTTGCATATAGTCGTATTTCACCCATAGAACGCCGGCACACGTTTCACCGGTGTTCGATCTACCAGTATAGGGAACCAATAGCGTTATTCGAGCAGGGATTTTGAGTCAGATTTCATGGATAAACAGACCAGTGTATATAATATTATTTAGTCATCGCAATAAGAGAGTAGTATAAAAAAGCAGGCAGTTTAACAGTACAGTAGCAGACCCCGCCTCTAGACACAGCAGTGTTGTAGATAGGTTTGGCTCGAGAGCTCAGTAGCCCAGCGTGACTGTTCTTTCACCTGATATAAAGTGACTTGTGGTTTTGGATTAATATCCGTGTGGACTTGTGAACTTGAACTGTGGAATTGTGTCCGTGAACGTGTCTGTGTCTGTGTCCTGTGTCTTGTGTTTGTCTTGTCATTGTGTCCGTGAACGTGTTCTTGTGTGTCCTGTGTCCTGTGTCCTGTGTCCCTGTGTCCGCGAACCATCGTTGTGAGCTTGTTAAGCCAACGTGTTAGCACAACCCCGTTCCTCGGAACAAACCACGCCAGACCTTCGAGTCTGTTTCTTATACTAAGCAACCTACGTTCATCCGTGAACAAAGGAAAGCGCTCCTCGAACCAACAAAACGCACCACGCTCAACTACGAGACTCTCTCAAACAGTTGAAACCTGCACGCACTTGGCTATTTGACCTAATACTTGGTCTACACCTCGAACTTAAACTATCATTCCTATTAAGGAAAGGTGTCGTTGAGTGGTTTTGGTTAGGGTTTGGTTTTATAGAAGTTAGCTTCATGAACCTTTCTCGAACGTAATCCATCCGCACTAGGAGTGACTGTCTTTCAGCGACCCATTTGGAGATGACGGATGCCCAACTGTATCCCCACCGCTTCATTTGCGTGGAAGACGCGATGTCGAAGAAATGGAGCGGATTGCCCTCGAATAAGAGCCCTGTGCTGGCGTCGGAGCAGGACATCCAGTGCTACAACAAGGAACTGGAGGAGTTTGGGTTCAATAATCTGCCTCAGGATTGGCCTTCGAAGCCTTGAACCCACTCGTGTTGTATCACTTCTACTAGACTTTGAACGGCCTTGAAAATTATATAGACTTGAGGTTTTATGCTAGCTACCACATGATTATGAATATGAATATGCACTTGACAAACTAGCAACTGCGCGAGTGGACAGAGTCAATGTCCGATTAAAGCCGAAAAGGCTGACATGGACTTGGCCAAAAATTTTGCCAAGTTCAAGAATTCACATTTTGGGATGAGAGCGGTTGTTTGTTTGGTCCCGAATCACATTAAGCATGTGACCCGGTGCCGTGATATGACAATTGTTTAAGTAGATTTAAATACAAAAGGTCGGTCATAAAATGTAAATAAAATCCATTGTTAAAAAAAGGATGGGACGTCCCATGGCTTTGAGTAAAAATGGATGGGACATCCCATAGAATTAATTAAAATCCATGGGACGTCCCACGGTCTTCATCAAAAGGGATGGGACGTCCCATAACTGTTAGGAAATGTTGTGGGACGTCCCATGTAGAGAATAAAAATTGGTGGGACATCCCACTCTGTGAACGAAAGTTGATGGGACGTCCCATCTTCTGCATATCAAATTGTGGGACATCCCATGTTGGCTAAATAAACATGTGGGACGTCCCACATTCAATGGGACATCCCATCTTAAAATAATAAGTTGCAGTTATTTAAACCCAACTAAATGCAGTGTGAATTCAAGCGCGGCCGAACCCAACCGAATGCGGTGCGTATTTGAGCGCGGCCAAACCCAACTGAATGCGGTGCATATTCAAGCGTGGCCAAACCCAACTGAATGCAATACACATTCAAGCACAGCCAAACCCAACCAAATCCAGTGCACATTCAAGCACGGCCAAACCCAGGTGAATGCAGTATGCATTCGAGCGCAGCCGAACTCAACCGAATGCAGTGCGCATTCGAGCACGGCCAAACCCAACCAGTGTGCATTTGAACGCAGCCGAACCCAACCAAATGCAGTGCACATTCGAGTGCGGCCAAACCCAACTGAATGCAGTGTGCATTCGAGCGCAGCCGAACTCAACCGAATGCAGTGCGCATTCGAGCCCAAACCCAACCAGTGTGCATTCGAACACAGCCAAACCCAACCAAATGCGGTGTGCATTCAAGCACGGCCAAACCCAACCAAATGCAGTGTGCATTCAAGCGCAGCCGAACTCAACCGAATGCAGTGCACATTCGAGCACAGCCGAACCCAACCGAATGCAGTGCAGATTTGAGCGCAGCCAAACCCAACCAAATGCGGTGCGCATTTGAGCACGGCCAAACCCAACCAAATGTGGTGCGCATTAGAGCGCGGCCAAACCCAACCAAATGCGGTGCGCATTCGAACACGGCCAAACCCAACCGAATGCAGTGTGCATTCGAGCGCGACCAAACCAACCCAGGGCACCACGCAGCAAGCGCTAGCTGGGGCAGCCATTTCTGCCCACTCAAAACAAAAGTGCTTCTAAATGGATGCCCCATGCATGCAATGAAAGCCATGAACAAGGGCTACAGGAATCACCATGGACAGCACAAATCGGTGCAGAAATGGGTGTGCAAGCCAGCTTTTATAATTTGGCTGGTGCCTGGGGTCCTGCCTTCAAAATGGGACGATGGGACGTCCCATTCAATTTTTCGGTTCCGCTTCGGCGGATGGGATGTCCCATATCAGAAAATGCATGGGACGTCCCATGCCAAAAATCACAACTCATGGGATGTCCCATCCTGGATGGGCCATCCACTTAAAAAACATCCCCCCTAAGCCAATTAAGTCACCACAAATAATAGGCCTAAGGGGGGTCAGGGGGGGTAACCTGAGGTGTGTTGACCCACTTATTTACAGGCCTACGAGAACTACGCAAAAACTCTTGTATGTCTTTCTTGTTGTGGGATCTGCGTCCTCGTGCTAATCAATTACTTCAGAAAAAGGCGGAGCCAGGGCAATCTCCGAGGCCCGCGCTATTTGAGATGCGGTTAGCCTTGGCCCGACTGCCAACACACCGGCTTCATCATCTGGATTTGTCGCGGGACATGAGGGTCTGGGTACGGTGTAGCTGGGCGTGCCGAGGTTATTTTGCATACAATACTATACATTTCATTCCAATTCATTGCATAATATCACGCACTCGCTTTACAAACGATCTCAAAACATTGCAACGTATTCTCTAGATGCCACAGTACCTCACGCTATCATGTGTAATAGATTGAGATGGATTGTGGAAATCCGCAAACCATCGCAATAAAGCTCGTGCCATACCGCAAATCGGTGCAAGATTTCCAGATGGTTTGAGAATCAGTGAGATGGTTTGAATATTTTGCATTTCATCTCGTTTCATTCCACTCCATCCCGTGGACTTTTGATTGGGTGTCAAACTTCATGCACAACCCCACCTCGCTGGATCGTTGACCGCGGCTAACAAATCCAGCTCCGACAACAGTGTGTTGGGTGCACATGAAGAGATCCTCGAGGACAGAAGCCTTGTGGGATTCGATTATTTTTATTTTTAAAATGTATGGCACAGCATTCTGTAATGATCGACCAATAGTTACGCGACATCGCATCGGAAACATCCTCGAAATATTTTCCATAAACGGCGGTGTATTCAAGAGGCAGTAGCATGGGCCAAAGCTTATCCGAAACTTCTATTGGTTGACCACGATAAAAACTTGGTCAACTGTGTAGAACGTCACACAACTTGTAGGTGCAGCCCGTATTCATTTGCAAACACAAAGCTAACATTCAGCAACTTAATACATACAATCTAATACAGCAAGCTAACCGAGTATACAGAGCAAATTTGGGTCTGAGACGGGGGATCAGCACGAGTCGTCCCTTCCAAAAATAAATTGCGTACTTGAATTACCGCCGTTTCCAGATACCTACCAGATAAGTCACAAGCCTGATGAAAAGAATTTGAGCAGCGCGAAACTATCAGAAAAATATCACGTACAACATATGGCGAGGAGAGACCTCGTGAGATTCCTTCTGCGACGGCATTGGTATTGAACTATGTATGATAAAAAGGAAGAGACTCACAAGGGGGCACAGACATAATAAGCCAAGTCTAAATAAAAAACACCAATTAGTCTCACTTCCAAATGGGCTCGTTAGTGATGATACCCACGGGAGGAAATAGAAAACAGCGAAATGCGGCGACGAGTATCGAAGCTGTTGCCGGCACTTGATTCTCTCCATAAAGATAGAGGTCAGTAATGACTACTATCCGGAGATGCTGACTTGCGAGAGGAGGGAGGTTAGTGCACCGAACCTTGACAAAAACTGAGTGGCGGATAGAAATATATATGTGCACGACTCACCATCGAAGATGGAAGGGTCCCTTCGAAGGAACAAGGAATGAGCATGAGACACCGTAGAAAACTGTTCGCGTAGCTAGTCAGATGAGGGTGGGGGATACGCCACAGCGAACAGTCCGACGAGCGACAATCGAGGCCACCGTGGAATCTTCTTCTTCAGAGCTGTCGTCCACGTCCGAGGCGTCATCACAGGAGCCGATGACACCGCTTTATTCAGTGTCGTGGGCCCGTTCCCCAAACCCGAAAATGAAAGAGAACAAGCACACTATAATTAAGAGTATGAACTTACGAAGGGTGACAGTCAGTAAAAAAAAGGTCAAAAGACTCACAGTAAACAGCGTAGACGATCCCCCAAGGGCACGATGACGAGCCGCTCATCTGTCGAGGAACGACCTGTAAACCAAAGAGGACTTCAACCAAACGCACACGAAGAAAAAAGAAAGGGAGGAAAAACGCGGAACTCACCATACCGCGAAAGCGCTCAGCGCGTACCAAGCAACTGAGTCAGCGCACGCCAAAAGAGAGGAGAGGAGACGCACCAAAATCCACTGGGACAGCCTGTCCGCGTGCACCACTGCTCTAGGATCAATCCAGTTTGGCAGCGGAAGCGAGAACACGAAGCGAAGATGTTCCGGATGTGAGGGAGGGCGGTGTTACCCGCAATATAACAGCAAGACTTGGAGGAACACAGAGATCAGATATGGAGTTGAAGCTAGACGAGCGAGACCCACCAACTGACAAATTCCGAATTCCTGCTGCCGGCACCAAGGCACTGCAGAACTCCAAGGCCTTGAGCTCGCGATGATCATGGTGGCGACGTCATTAGAAGTGGTGTGGGGTGCGCGAGGTGAATATGAGTACGCGAGAGCGAGAACGAAGCCCACACGGCACATCTAGAATGGTAGAATACAGATCAAGGAAAGACGGCAGAGAAAAGAGAGGACAAACACGCACATTAGTTCGATTTGAGTCATCAGGTTATCGTTTAGTTCTGTGGATACCGCAAAGGTGAAAGACGGCTTAGAGGGGGAGAGAAGGAGGCCGACACAGCAAAGACCAAGACAGAAGTAGGGATGGAAGATAAGTCGTCAACAATCTCTTGGGCCGGTATTCCTCGGCGCGGGAGTGTTGCGGTAGAAGGGGAGAGTATAGCAAAGGCGATGGTGGTCGGTAAGAGAGAGAGCGACTTCAAAACTTCACATTTTCAAGCCGCGCCACGTCACGAGCGGATTTGATACAGGGCTTGATATGGAATGAAAGGGCATCGGAAGGGAAGAGCAAGGCTTAGACGTGCCTTGCAAGGCGCTACCAGGTTGCTACCAGGCTACCAGCCGCTGCCAAGGACCCTGCAAGTCACGTCCGAGCCTTGGCGGCGCTCGCCGAGGCCACGAGGTCCTTTACCGCTTTTGGCACATTTCGTGATGTACCTGTGACAAACTGTGACTGCTGCGCTCACAATCTTCACCTCGCAAAACGATGTACGTCTATGTTGGAAAGCTCAACTGGTTCGAGTACGCCCAGAATGAATGCATTACGGTCGTGTTCCCCGCCGGCTTTGCTCTCATGGATCCTGTATGCGCATACTGGCAATGGACGGTCGATGCTACGGGCAATGCGAAGAGCAACTGCACTCAGGTATCGTACCTGCTTGTTCCTCATTGTGACCACTGCAGTGATGCATCCTTCCGTCCTTCCAGGAGGCTTTCATCACCAGCGTCACCAACACGGCCGATCAGTACCACTTGCGCTTCCCATTCTCCTACTACGCCTTCGAGGGCTCTGTCTCGGCCGACTTCAGCTCTCTATTTCTCAGGATGTCGAACCCGCAAGGCGAGTGGCAAGACGTGTCGCTGTCGCTGCTGCGCGGTGATGCCGCACGTCGAGCTCGGGCCTCGGCCTTCACGGGCAAGCTCCACTGGTTCCAGCACAGCCTGAACGAGATGGTGACGCTTGTGATCCCCGGCGAGGTGGCGAATGGCGAGCCCGTGATTCTCAGCCACCAGTGGACTAAGGATGGCGCCGGAAATCTCAAAGCCAATCACACTGTCAGCGGCACCCTGAGGACCGTCAATGTCAGATCAAATGGAGACTTGAGCGCGACATTTGACGATGGATACTACACATTCGACTTCACGTTGCGCAGGGGTTACAACGACGTTGTGCTAAGCATGAGCAACCCGTCTGGCGAACACGACTCGAGAGCGCCATACAACCTAAAGCAGACAGATTTCAGAACCTTTCACAAGAAGAAGGTGAGTATTCTTCTTGTTAAGCACCCGCCTCTACTAACAGTCCCACCATAGGCATTGATTCTGCGCTTCGGGACAAGCACCGACGACGGCATCTTCATGGTGGTGGCGATGCTCTTCAAGCATCTCGGATTTGCCAGCGACGATATCGAGCTCTTGTACTTCGATGTTGATCCGCCTACTGGGCCGAAGCAGTGCACGAAGGGCCAGGACCCGCCGACCGCAACGAACTTCAAGTCCAAGTTCATGCAGCTTTGCCGGAACGCAGCGGCTGGCGATGTGGGGTTTCTGTATGTCGACGCGCATGGTACAACGTATCCCGACGCAAACGGCTCTGGGGAGCCAGACTTGAACCAGGAAGAGGGTTGGATCCTGGCGGCGAACAGCGACGGCACTCGCAAGGAGGTTGTTAGTGACGACTGGCTGGGTACTTGCATCCGAAACGTAGGTGCTGCCGAATCCTAGCTGCGCTCGTGGCTCATTGTTGGAAATATCTAGAACCTTGTGAAAGGTGTCAATCTCACCATCCTAACCTCATCGTGCATGGGTGGTAGCATGCTTGACATGCATTCCGCAACACCGAGAATTCTGCTCCCTGGCTGCCACGAGACACAGTTCAACGTGGAGTTGCTCAAGGGCATGGACCCGTGGATGGTTGCCATGATGACAGTGATCGAGAACAACATCTATCGCAAGTGCAGCATGCCAAAGTACTGGGTGTTGTTTAACGATGCCAAGAAATTCATACGCACACAGCTTACTAATGACCAGCTCAACAAGTATCCAGATTCAAGCCCCATTGAGTGGCAGCTGATCCCGAGGGACCAGAACTCGAATACAAGCAACCAGGACCTGCAGTTGGTGTTTAAAAACAGGTCTTCAAAGTCTGTCGGAGATGGCATGCCGTCCCAAACAGTCAACCACTACATCTTTGGTATGGTAATTCACTGTGACCTGAATTGTTGCTTAGCATACTTAGGTGGTCAAGGAGGTGGTGGTGGACAAGGAGGTGTACATGGAGGTGGTGGGGGCTTGGGCGAGGGCCCTACTCTCCATTATGACATCAAGGCAGGACACCTCACCATTAATATGGTGCACACCAGTTCCGGTGTAGGACAAGGTTCTCAACTCATCAACCATTGTCATCCGTCAGACCACTGTCTATGAGTACTAGTGGGACTGGGTGGCGAGTAAGATCAGATGGACTGATGGGTCACTGCACAGCTACCACTTCTGGCGCTAAACTTGCTAATCTCGTACTGCGCAATGCCTGGGGTGCTTTGGCAGGTATACTATTGTTCTATGTACGAGACAACATACTAGTAAGCAGCTAAACCAAGCAGCTAAACCAATTCTCCATGTATTATTCTTCCGTTTCTATCTCTTCTTCCACTACTCAGTCATGAAGAATGACCATGTTGACTGTCACTGCTTCAGACAGAAGATCAGCTTCAGGATCACAGGGAAGAAGAGATCAGCTAAATATCCAAAGTTGCAAGTAGCTCATAGTGGTTCATTTCTTTCAACTGCTGCTTCATTCACTAGAAAATACATACTGATCCAATTGAATGCTCAGGCCATTGGTTTTAACAAATCTCTGAGCTTCAAAGTGTTCCACTCCCTCAACTTGACCAACTTTGTCAATTGCAAAAATGAGTTAGCATTGGAGTTGTCCTTCATATGTCTCTCGAAACACGCTTATGGTGTGTTTCATTCGACTATTCTAACTGTCAGTGTAGCAATTCCTCGTTTCTAAATTACCCTTGGCATTCAAGTTCGGTGGCCATGTGCTCACTTGGGTCCACAATCACGAGAATGTCGGGTTTATATACCCCATGCTCTACTGACTTCACATTGGCGCTTTACCAGCTGCCACAAGCTGCCTCTGTTCCCCTTCTGGCTCTTATGCTCCCACCACTCGTACATCGTACATCCAACATCTTGCACGTCTCAGACTCGGAACCAGATTGAGAGGCTCTTCACTATGCTTTACTCGCACCAGTCGATCCCACGCCTAAATCATAGCCCCGTCGCCCTTAACTCCGGCCTTACTTACGTCCTTGTCGGTGACAGTCCCGTGCGTGTTTATTCTCAGGTCGAAAGTCTGGGTTTCTTGCTCTCCTTCATTTTCAGATTCTGGTTCTTCCTCATAGTCTTCCAGCTGAGGGGCCCTTTGATCCCATTTTCTTCAAGCTCGTCTAGCAGGTCTTATGCCTTCTTGTAGCAGTTATGAGGGTTCTGGCACCCAGTAAGAGTTTTCGTCATAGCGCACGTCACACACCTGCATCTCCGTGTTGGTCTGCGTCCATTTTCGCCCCTAGGCTCGCAGCGTGGCCCACGGTCTTAATTTGGTGTCTATTATTTAGGCAGTCACTCACTTCCACTTCTCGGTAGAAGACCAATCTGTTCACATGACTTGCGGTGGTACCACAGCGGCATGGATTATGTATCTCCGGCCCCCCGGGATACAGCCATGGCGTCCATCTCGAGGCCATTTGCCCGGCCGGATCTTTCCCAATCCCCTTGGTGGTCAGCCTGGGGAACCAAGATTGTAAGTAAGCATTCAAGCACAATTCCTCATCTATATTTTGGTCCCTCCCTGATACCTTCTTTGCATCTCATCTGCTACAAAACACCAAAGTGGTCTCTCCGGGCCAAAGCTCAAGTATGCTTTGAGCCATTTGATGGCAATTACTTCGTCCCTGGCTACAATTAGTGTTGCCGCGGCTTGGCTCGACTTGGCTAGCCGATTGAGCGGAGCCGAAATTTAGCCGAGCCGAGCCAGCCGTTCCCACAGTGGCTATAAGTGGCTCGGCTTCGGCTTAAGCCGGCTTGAGCCCAGCTCAGCCGTGGCTTCAGGCTATTTTTCAAATACGCCACAGGCTGCTGCCCTTCTGTCTTTTGAGCACTCTACATGGTGTGTGATACTTTTCTGCCGCAGAGAACAACTCTTGGGTGTTTCCCATGGCAACCCGCGTGCCTCGAGAAAATTAATAACGTAAGTGGACTTTGGGTGATAAATAGACTTCAAGTGATAAATCAGCTCGTTTGGACTCAATTTTCACTCGAATACCTTCGGAAGGGGCTCAAATTGAAGCTACAGATGTATACTAATAGGATATGAAGAAACCTCGGGAGAGAACAGAGTGATACTGTGCCCCTCGCGCAAAAGGTGCGTTGACAGGCGCAAGGCTTCCCCGAGGGGTAGTGTGGTCGGACAGACTAAATCAAATTCCTATTGGGCACGGGAAAGATGAGAAAAGCATCAAAAAGCACGCACTGAGCCTACAAATGTTTCATCAAGGGAGCTTGAGAACTCGTCCGAGACATGCAGCCCACCCTCCGGTGCGTGCGCATCTGTGCGCTTCGGAACAGTTGGGACATCATCATGCGGCGCATGACTGCCAGGAATCCGTTGAAGTCCGACGGCCGCGGATGCAACAGCGTTTGCTGGCACTCTTGTGCTCGGATGCTGAGTCACTAGCGGGAGTGGCATGCACCGAAGACATGGGAAGGGCACAGAGTATCCCGATGAAGTTCATGCCCAGGGAATGTTTGATGGAAGGTCCGCAGGTCGTTGTGAGCATACAGGAAGAAAAGAGAAGTGTCAGACGCACTTGATAAATTCTCAATATTCATAGCATCACCACTACCGTTTTCCTGGGAAACAAGAAAACGCTGGCAGGTTGAGACATCGAGAAGACGCAAAAGGAGCCTTTGAGCATCGCGCGCTGTCCCGCACCATGTTTTAGCATTTCTCGTCATGCTGAGAAGGCCATGACTTCGTGCCCGAGGTCAGAAGACAAAAATGTCAATACAGACGGTGGAAGGGGATGGAGGACGGTAATTAAGGATGGCGTAGACGAGCATCCAGTTGAATTAGCCTTGGGGCCCTTTCTGGTGCATGCGGCGGGAAGAGAGACGAGAGAGTCGGAGAGACAACCGAGATCAGAGAACCTTACGACACATCCGATAATAATTTGACGTCGAACCAACGTCGAACAGTCGATTTCGTCGAGTCCCGAGGCTGTTGTGAGATGCAAAAGGTACCAGAAGGTTGTAGCGGTTGGAAGCTGGGCAGCCATAAATGCTCCCTGAGCCGCGGCTGAGCCTCAGCTAAGCCGCAAGCCGCCCAAGCCAGCCGTCTATAAATGGCTTGGCTCGGCTTTAGGCGGTGATGGCTCCGGAGCCATCAATAGCCGAGCCAAGCTAGCCGTAGCCGAGCCGCGGCAACACTAGCTACAGATTTTTTCCACCGACTTCGACTTCGGCTGGCACGTATACTGTCTCTTTGTTCACGGTCACGTTCACCTTCTCTGCCCAAAGGAAGGACCTGACTCTCTTTTCCAGTTTTGTCTCTATTTCTTTCGGCATACCTTGGACGGTTGCCAGGTACTGTGTCATACCACCGATTACCATCAGAATTATAAGCTGTCGGCCTTCCATAGTAGGACGTCCCAGCTCCCATCCTTCTAGCGCCTAGTCTATCTTTTCTAGTGTTCGAGCCCACGTGTCAACCTGGATTACTTTTTTCCCGACCCAGGCTCCTAGGGTACATATCAGTTCCCCTTCTCTCGCAATTACTCATATCTTAAGCAGTTGAACTGATTTTATGTGCGCGTGTTTCTATTCTTCTTTTTGTCCCACACCGCCGCCAATTCCCGGGCACAACTATTTGTTCTCGACGGAGCGCCCATCGAACGCTCAAATTTATCACAGTCTAACTTCGTGCTTCTCAGATCATTGTCGGTTCTAAATTCTCACTACTTAACAGCCACATCAATTAACCCCTTTGAGGAAAGCCTCAAATCGCACAGTACTTATATCCCCGCCGTCGTATTTCTTTCTGCTTTGTGACATTTATCTTCAACTTCAAGTTTGACTTGAGTTCAACTGAAAGAAGTGTTCGAAATTAACTTTCGGGCTGTGCCATGCAGCATCCCACACACACCACATGCCATTAATTCTTGCGCTTAAAGTCCACCCCAAAGACTCCCTCGCACTGCTTCTATTTCGTATGCACCTATTTACGACCACCTCAATTTGGACTTTTATTGTCAGCCCGAAATTGCTAACTGGATTTATTCTGTGTTTCCCACTCCGAAGAATTTTGGTGCATTCCACGGCACTCCATCTACATGAGTTAGACGACCTATGGTCGAGCGTTCAAACGTTCAAGACCCGCTCAAAAGGAAAACCTCCGGACTCTTCCTTCGTTCTTTTCCACCCACCATTATCTCGCCATCCGGCAGCACGCGCTTTGGCTCAATACGGTACTTGACACTTATCCAATTATCAACCGAACCCGCAAGATGCTCCTGCTAGCATGGTACAAGACTTCAAGTTCTCTCTGGCTGTGCAAAGTTCTCGGGTTTCAAAGTACTCAGTTTCCGCAAGATTACAAGTGAATGAACCTGGCACTCCTGGCGCAATTGTCAAGATCTCCCACGTTTCTCGACTCGTACGCCAAGCTCTTGCAGTCTGAAATTCAAGCCACCAAGCAACGATTTCACTCTCTGTGTTGAGTTAAGTTTTCCCGCATGTTTTCGTATCACCTTTGTCAGCGCCCTTTCGAACTTCCATTTCTGCTGCCTACCTGCCTGCCTGCCTGCCGTTGGAGGTGGAAATACTTGTCCCCCACTGAATTAGAACACCGGTAAGTAATTAGCCCAGGTTTATCCAGATCCCACATCGATCACTCCTACTTCTGCACGGAACAGATTTAATCTGTTAGTTCACCTCCGACGCAATACATATTTGCCTCAACCATTCACACATAAATGATATTGTATCGTTCAACCCTAACATCTGGCGCTTAGGGTGCCGCTGTAACAGGTTGTATTTGCTCATCACGTATCTCAAGACCTAAAAAACCGTTGGACGGATGCACCTACGGTATGTGTTGACGCCCCTTCTCCTCCAAATACACTACTGACTTCCGGACTGCAAGACCGCACGGGTAAATTTCCGAGTGAGCCATTGAATGTTGCATTGTCTAAACACTCTCCCGCCGCTGAGTTCAAGCGACTGCGCTCAGGGCTGTCTTTGGTATTGTCATATACTACCCCTCCGCAAAAACAACGGTAATTGATATCGTTTAACCCTTCCGTACGACTCGTGTAGCAACTCGGATGCGACTTCCCCTACAATGCTCCGGGTTGTGCAATAAACGAATGGTGCATTCTTCCGTCTTCTCCATCTGACAAACTCACCCCGTAGTCAAATATTCCGTGTGTGTCTCTTTTTTAATGGACACACGAGTACTGATTATTGGGAATATACATTTATGGTGATATGGGAGGTGTGTCAAGCCCATAAACGAAAACATTCATCTGCAGCGGATGGACAAACAAATTTCGTTCAAACGATGTTGGTTTCATTCGTTCGCTAACACGGTATGTGGTGGCCCACAACTGAACCCACTATGCCTCCTGCGGGTCGAATTTGTGTGCATAATGTTGTTAGTTTCATCCAGAGTTTGTGATTTAAATCCAAGTATTCGGCGACAGTCCAAATTAAAGTCCATTTTCTGAACCACTAAACACCAGCCGGAGCAAAGCTCCGGCATGTCTTGTTCTTATGTGCTGAGGGATCATGGTGCCGTTGATTCCGTTAACAAACCGGGTCGCCCGGACTCTACCCCGTACACAGCTTGCCTTCATTAGCATTGTTCCTGTTCACAATTGAAGCAGACATCTGGCAACTCCAAGCACCCGCATAGCCTGCAGCTTGATTATTTTTTATTTTTTTACGCCCCCGTAATTGGTGGTGTGGTCAGACTCCTCTATTGTTTTCTGTGAGCCGTATTCGGGGCCCGGGGCTAGGCAAAGTGAATTATTCCATGATTTCTGTTTATACGGATTGGGACAGCACCATAGCAAATATTTAATGTAATGTTACCGTGTAGACTTGCCTCATAGCTGAATGATTCATGGGGATAGGTGTTCACCACGCCTGTGTGCTGTACTGGTTAGGTGTCTTTACCAATCCGTTATCTGTTTTTGGCCTTGGTTCAAATCTGGCAGTGCGCCCTCTTTTGTTCTTTATTTTCCCTCAGTCGCGCAACTTCCACAATTTGGTATCAAACATGTCTTCGCAATTCTGCTATTGTTACAAGAATGTATATATGTATATGGACTCAATCCTTGATGCCTGTTGTGCATTATTAGACTCTCCAAAACACACAAATTCCTTGAGAGGCTCAGCAGAAGCTCTGAGACTAGCAAGGGAGCATCCGAAGGATAATGATTCCCACTCTAGGTGAAGCTTTATAATCATGTACAGCTAGCCAGTAGCATATGTCCGGAGTGATTGGCAGTACTCCTGGGCCTGGTCACATAAGGTACTTGCCATCCACCCTCGACGAATGTCACGTGGCTTGTTCCATATCCCGCGAAACGGAGAAAAACAATTATTATCAGACCTAGTAGGATAGTTAGAGCAAATCGCTTCGACCAAGTTGCAGAAATACATGCCAAGGGTCTGTAGAATAAAATCTGGGTCTCTCCGGTGCCTGTGGGTTGAGGAGTTTCACCATTTAGCAAGCCATATCAACTCCCATCAACTCCCATCAATTGTTGATCTGAGCCAATGCTGTTGGCCGAATCACTAACTCCTCAACCCATTGGGGAAAGCTGGATTTTATTTTATAGGTTCTTTACCTCTATTTCCGCAATCTGGTCGAAGCGATTTGCTCTAACTATCCTACTAGGCCTGATAATAATTGTTTTTCTCCGTTTCGCCGGATATGGAACAGGCGACATGATGTTTGTCGAGGGTGGACAGTGAGTACCTTAACACATGCCAGTGCAATCGGAGTTTGGCATCACCAAAAGTGGGAGAAACATATAATGCCATATTATGCCTTATTAGGCTTGTCAGGCATATCACGGTCATCGGCGTGATGAAGAATTGATTGGGGCTTATCTGAGATCTAAGTGCGAGACAAGGGCCCATCATCGTGATGAAGATGTGTCTCGCTGATCTACTTCCGTCAGGCTGGAGCAGCATTTGAGGGCTCAGATAAGCATATTATTTCATTTATACTGGCTACAGAATTCATATTCCACCCAAATGCAGAGGAATCAAACTACAGTCGCCACTGTCCTAAGCCATACTCCTCATAACCCATAACCTGTGAAAACCCATAGCTTTTCACCCAAAACACTGATAGTTCTCAATCAAAACCCATAACTTTGTGAAACCCTGTAACCCATGCATTGCTAGACTTGAAACCCCATATGTTCCATAAGCCCAAGGGCATATGTGGTTAAATTTCCAAGTTACCATGGCTTAAATAGGGGGATCTACTACAGTTTATGGCCTGAATATCAAAATTTAAGTCAATGGACACTGATTCTGAACACCTCTCGCTCATCACAAGAAGTTTGAACCACTCCATGCAGGCTGCCTGGGGGTAATTTGGGGATGAACAAATATGGAAGAGCATGGAAACAGTTCAACTTCAGCCTATCACATGTATAAAACCTTAATTGGCCCACTTCACACTATATCTGAGTGTTGGAAAGGTGGCCGGGAAACTCCGATAAGATTCCCATGGTTGCTGAAACCCACACCTGCCATAACACATAGCTTTTTGGGCTTACCGAGAGGTATGGGTTAAGACAGTGACGACTGTACAATCATACTGAATATGCAAAAACAGGGAATTTTTAATGTAGACAACAAGCAGGCCACGTAGAACGGATGGAAGCCACCCTTGGGCTGGGACAAGGCTATCACCGGTGCGTGAACTGCAAGCCGTAACAGAACGGTAGTGAGACGAGGACATAATGGCACCAAGCGGATTTCAGACTTGACCAGGGAAAAAGCCCGCGAGAAGAATCTTAGACGGAGCTGACAAGGGAAAAAAACCCGCAAGAACAATTGACTTGTATATTGAGGCTTGAGATTCTTTGACGGGAATGAAAAACTGTGCTTGTGGATGTGACTTGATTCCATCTCGGGACTTGCTGAGTATACGATAGCGCGGGAGGATGGGAGTGATGACAAGAGCGAATAGAAGCGATGAGATTGCGTCAAGTGTCTTGAGGTGCTTTGGAGCTTGTCGTCATTGAAACTCGTTGACAGACGCAAAGTTGAGCTACGGAAGATCGATTGTGGCTGGGGGCAGGCGGAAAGGAGAGAGACGGTGTGGTGTGGTGGAGGAAAAGCAGTGAAAAATGACGTGATCAATCCAAACATTGTGATCTGTTTGCTTGATTGCGCACGGGCCTTCGGTTAATTCCGGCATTCCGTCCGATATCACTCTGAACCGTTCGGATGTTCTCGGTCGAGATCCCCAGGAATTGTCTATCCGTTGGCACACTGAATTCTGCTCAACACTCAGTTGTTGAACAAAACTTGAGTACCGTGCACTCGAATGACCTGATGTTCAGATAGACATATGAACCTAACTTGGCGTTGGATGGACGGCGGGGCATAGAGAGAACATATATGTTTTTTCTCTTCTTGAAACCTGGCAAACCAACTCGACAGCACGCTACGGAGTGAGTGTCAGATTGACAGGCCCTCATAATGTGATTATCAGGCCAACATTCCCTTATCAGGGCAACATCATGCTGGTTCTGCGTTGCAAGGGCAAATCAGCTAGGTAACCGCGTTATGATGCCTCATCAGGCCCATCACCCAAGATGATCTTCTTCACGGCATATCCGAAATTCCCGGTTTTGGTGATGGGCGTAAGTTATGCCTAAGCTGAAGTCCAGCATAGCTAAGCCCGTTGACCAAGCAGCAGAACAGCAGAAAGCGAGGGTTCCCCTGACAGTGATGTACCATCTTGAATCTCGGCAAAGCTGAGTTCAAGTTGTTCAACCATCGCTGCCGTGCGTCTCCAACTTTTTACGACTTGAACCTCCTTTATTTCGATATTTTCTCTACTCAAAAGAGATGGATTTGGGCCATTTTGGCAGCCTGTAGTGCACATAATTGGATACATATTAGACACCATTAGAGGCACGATTATGGGCCCAGTCACCTTGTGCATGACCCATTCAGTCATAGTGTTTGATTTTATGAGCCTGTTCTTCAACACTGTTTTGTGTCTTCCTTCCTGCACACAACTTGGCAAATTTTTTTCGCGGCCTGTGGCACTGAACAACTGTAGTGTCATTAGGCACCATTCCCCCTCTTACCCATCCCGCCTCCCTGGGCCGGCTGAACCTTTACAGCTCAATATATTTTGCTTGATTCTCTGAGCTTTAACCTGTAAGATTGGATTTTTGACTGCCGATGCCCACATAGAATTGCTTGAACTTCATCACACAGTCATCTTTCTGAGTTCAATATGTGTCATTCAAGCAGAACTACAACAGAAAGTACACGAGCTAGAGGAATAGGGGCCTGGGAATGAGCCAGACCCAATTGGGAACAGGGGCCTAGGAACGAGCCAGACCCAATCCGGTCTGGATTTCCTAATCAGATCTGGATTTCCTAATCAAATCTGGATTTCCTAATTGGATCTGACTTCGGTTTCACATATGATACCACAGCCTATCACCCTGTCTTCTGAATCAGTTCAGATCAAGCAATTGTTTTGGGTTCGATTCCCCTCTGGGACTTTCGATTACTTGATTGTCAAGATTTTTCAGTGATATATCATGCCGTTATTCTCGCAAGAGCAACCTGGTACATCAGTCTTTGTTGTCAGGAGAGCACTCCACCAGTTACTGTTGGGAACCATGGATCCCAGCAGGAGTTCTTAGCTCAAGTAATCAGAAAGAATGGGGAAGTTTAGATACCTGGATGATTATCTGCAACAAGCTCCTGCTTCGCAAGCTAGAAGACACAAGGCATCGTTGGTCGGACATAGGCATTGGGCCAGCGCACAGTAGTTTAAACTTCAGATTTCAGTATGAATCCAACAAAGTCACTTAGATATGATCACACTTCCCACTTCTTGATTTTTGTTCATATGGACCTAAGAGCTGGATTATGGGTTCTTGGTGGAAGCAGTGGGGAGAGGATAAAGCTAACTTCGGGTGTGCCATCCCAGCATATGAGAGGGGAAAAGGCATAGTGATAATAGTGATAGGTTGTACAAGAAGATGATGTACGCAACTATGTCAAAGACAACCCTCTACTATATCAAGAGTGGCAGCATTTCCAATAAGAACCTAAGGTGATACGATTGAGATGTAAACTAGTATGCCCGTATTTGTCAGAGATGCAAAGAATGCAAGGGGGAATGAGCATAGTATTCGAAGCTCAGGGGGGTACCAAAACAAGCGATTTTGGATAGGCTCATGTGCATGAACCCAGCCATCCTCATCAATGGTCCAGTGAAAAATTGGGTGTAGTGAACAAATGAACTGTTGGGACATCTGGACAGTCCCTTCAAATGAGCCAGACATGATGTGTGTGCTATCAGGCGAGAATGCCACCGACCCAACTGAGTTTCTGTATCCCTCGAGCTTTTGCTCCTGGGTGCCAGTTGCTGCATCCCAGATGCGCACACTGTTATCTTCTGAACCAGACACGATGTGTGTGCCATCAGGTGAGAATGCCGCTGACACCATCAAGTCGCCATGTCCCTCAAGCTTCTGCTCCTGGGTGCCAGTTGCTGCATCCCAGATGCGCACGATGTTGTCTTCTGAGCCAGACACAATGCGTGTGCCATTGGGTGAGAATGCCACTGACAAGACCGAGTCACCATGTCTCTCGAGCTTCTGCTCCTGGGTGCCAGTTGCTGCATCCCAGATGTGCACAGTGTTGTTTTCTGAGCCAGACACAATGTGTGTGCCATCGGGTGAGAATGCCACTGACGAGATCGAGTTGCCATGTCCCTCGAGCTTCTGCTCCTGGGTGCCAGTGGCTGCATCCCAGATGCGCACGGTGTTGTCACGTGAGCCAGACACAATGTGTGTGCCATCGGGTAAGAAGGCCACCGACCAGACCGAGGCGCCATGTCCCTCAAGCTTCTGCTCCTGGGTGCCAGTGGCTGCATCCCAGATGCGCGCGGTCTTGTCACGTGAGCCAGACACAATGCGTGTGCCATCGGGTGAGAATGCCACCGACCAAACCAAGTTGCCATGTCCCTCGAGCTTCTGCTCCTGGGTGCCAGTTGCTGCATCCCAGATGCACACGGTGTTGTCAGATGAGCCAGACACAATGTGTGTGCCATCGGGTGAGAATGCCACCGACCAAACCGAGTCGCCATGTCCCTCGAGCTTCTGCTCCTGGGTGCCAGTGGCTGCATCCCAGATGCGCACAGTGTTGTCTTCTGAGCCAGAGACAATGCGTGTGCTATCGGGCGAGAATGCTACTGACGAGATCGAGTTGCCATGTCCCTCGAGCTTCTGCTCCTGGGTGCCAGTGGCTGCATCCCAGATGCGCACAGTGTTGTCATGTGAGCCAGACACAATGTGTGTACCATCGGGTGAGAATGCCACCGACAAGACCGAGTTGTCATGTCCCTCGAGCTTCTGCTCCTGGGTGCCAGTTGCTGCATCCCAGATGCGCACGGTGTTGTCTTCTGAGCCAGACACAATGTGTGTGCCATCAGGTGCGAATGCCACTGAAAAGACCGACTTGCCGTCTCCCTGCATATTCACCAATGCACCCTGAGCAGTGAATCCCCTACATTCAAAGACAGGCACCGCAGGGAAACATTTTTGCCATGCTATCAGGGTACAAGAGCCCCCACGGGAGGACATCCCTAATTCTGTTGCAAGGCTGCTTATGTAAAGATGTGGGGTGGAGAGCGACGCCTTCCCATTTATGAATGATGCCCATAGCCTCTGACTGGCCGCTAAATATATATTTAGCTCCTCAGCATTTGGAACCTACTCTAGTGTCACCATGGAGAATTGAAAAAAAAATAACCCTACGCACCTTCAAGGCCCAGGTCCGAATGTGATGTATAGCAGGACGGCAGTCCAGCTTTAGCAAGTTCATTGCTTCCATCCAGAAGAGTATTTTCAAGGTGCTAAAATCAAATAGACTTGCTGCCAGGTACTGCACAGCCTTGTTCTCATGTCGCACTGATACAAGTTGTGCAGCCCAGTACCGACAAGCATAGCGAAGCTCTGTTCCGATATTTTTTGTGATCCGCTCGGGCAACCCTTCGTCCTCCTTGTCAAGCAGGTAAGATGACCGGAGGTTGCACATGTTGAAGCGTAGTGACTTGTTCATAATGTCGAAGCAGCCAGATGTTCGTTGGGGAAAGTAATTCACTGCCGATTGCGCATGTTCCGAGCGCTGAGGATCGAGGACAAAGTTATCAAAAGACTTGTGGTACGAGTAGATGCACCTGTCGCGTTTCGATACATACAGTACTGCATGGAGCGCATTGACACTGCTTTGGACTGCTCTCTCGTCAGCCTCATCCGAAGGATCGGCAACTAGGGGAGCAAGGTTCTGGACAGTATGAGGCTGACGAGCTGTGATGACAGCGTAAAGCACACGCTTCGGGATCTCAACCTCTTGCCCAATGTCTGGCAGGGCTTCAAGAATGATGGTTTTGTACAAGGAACCAATAAGCAAATCATCCTTGCCAGCCTTGACCAATCTGCCACTGTTGCGTATCTGCTGGAGCCGTTTTCTTTGCTGATCTGGTGACAACGAGAAGTTAGGAGGGCAGAGGTGCCGTATAACAGTTGCAGAATAGATGAAAATCCCCGCTGACTGATCAACAATGTAATCTTGATCTTGTGCAGGCAAATACTGCAATTCTGCACGAACAAAACGGCGGACATCTTCCTTGGCCTTCTCCGGTTCAATGTACTCCAAGTGATAGGCACTACTTTCTTGAAGCGGGCGGCACTGTTCAGCAATGTCAGGGTGAGGGCGGCTGGTGACCAGAAACTTGAGTCCTCGAAGGCTTTTCTCAGAAGAGGAGAGTGACTTGATGAGATGTTCAATGAGACGAGCTCCTTGACTACCCTCAATCTCATCTAGAGCGTCGATGACGATGAGCCGTGATGGTTGGGGGTGAGTTTGCTGCTCCATTGACTGCAACCACGGGCGGATCAGAAGTTCGTCAACATGACGGTCGGAAGCAGGGACGACATCATCGAGGTGGACGTCGCGGATAGCGTGAGCATAACGGGTGTAGACAGGGATGAGTTGCCGGACAATGGTGGGAATGATGAACCCGCGGGAACGAGCCTTTTCGTCATTTCGGGAGCAGAAGAATGATGCCGCAAAGTGCTTGCGCTCGCGCAAGCGCTGGCACAGGGTGTAGGCAATAGTGGACTTGCCGGTACCAGCCATACCACTGAGCCAAAAAATTGGGGAACTATCAGAGGAGGTGTCGAGCGCCCAGTGTTCGAGTCTGTCCAGCAGTTCCTTGCGCGTTTCCGGCGTGCACGCCCGTCTTGACAGCCCGCCAACTGTTGTGTCTGCGTCGAACAGCGCTTTAGGAGCATAGGAAGGTAACATCGAGGCCTAGAACCAGTTTATCAGCGACAGAAGGGGAATTAATCATAAGACAGCGGCGTACTAGTGCAAACTCCAAGTTCTTCTTTATGTCTCGAGCAATAGCTTGAGTCATCCTTCGCTAGTTGAAATGGTTAGAAATAGGCTATACGTCGAAAGATTACTGGTTTACATGATGATCATCTGTCCCTTGATTTAGGCGGTCCAGGCAAGCAGTAATTTGGCCGGCAATATCGCCCTGTTGGGGAACCTTCTTAACTGGATTCGATTTCTGTATGCTGTCCATCTTAAGAGCCTCTGCTACCACCAGCCTGGAAACCATGGTATCAGTGGTATGGTAGTTTCTGTATAAACTGTGCCACACCTCGCCAGCTGCTGGCTGCTTTCTGTGATATCAATGTTGTAGCTGTCGCCCTCGAGAAGCAGACTGTTGACTTCGACAAGACGAGCTGAAAGTTTTTCAATCGCATCCTTCAGTTTCTCCTCGTTGTCAATGTATTTCTGGGAGTGCATGTGAGCATCAACGAAAGATGCGGCGGAAGAAGAAGACACACCGCTGCCACGTCTGAGATGGCGTTGAAAAGTTCGAGAGGACCTTTGAAAGGTTCTGGAACAATTGGCGCTATCGTTTTCGTAATCCAGCCAAGTCCCTGCCATGTGCGTTTGGCTTTCTCGCAAATCGCTTTCTTCCATCGATCCTGAGCGTCATCGGAATGCGTGTCTGACAAGGTTGGTGCCGCTTGGGTCGAAGCGGGGGTAGCGGCCTCTTTGTCGGTTGGCGCTGCATGGGTCGAAGCAGGAGTAGCTAGCTCATTGTTGCCTCGTTCAAGTGTCAGGCGGATCCACAGCTTCCCCGCAGGCTTCCTGCCTAATTTAAGATTCACAGCCACGGCAGCTTTGTCGTCAATCATAGAACTAATCAAGAGAGGAGAGAAAACAAACCCTGCTCAGCGGCGGCTGGCTGGAGAAGATCCTCAATTGTATGTTTGCACTTGCCAAGCAGTTTATCCTTTAGGAATCCTGTGAAAAAGTTGTATGGTGAGCTCCGTGGATCTTGAATCTGTCCCGCTTCGCGAATCTCAATAGTCTTGATAAGTGGACATTGAGTGGGACTTACAACTTGGACTCGAAGCTCCATTGCGGCGTCAAGGTTGACGCAGTCTCGGTCTTGAGGCTGTGGGAACCGCCGGTGACCGTGACGTAGAGATTGGCCTTTTGAAACGGCCCGGGCTTCCAGACAAGCTGATCTGCACTTTGGACTGGACGAGGGTCAGATAGAAAACTGTAAGGCGACGCTTCAGACTGACTGAGCAGGGAGTAAGTCTCAAGCATGGTGGTCGAGAAGAGAGAGCAATGTGGTGTCAACGTGGACACTGCCATGAGGCGGACCTCGTGAGATTGTCATGGGATGCTTCTGGCTGTCAGATCGCTGTCGATTTGTTCTATTCTTGTAAGTGAGACGTCGGCAGAAGCTCTAGAGAAGCATTACTGATATCTTACAGCAATTTGCGGAACTTAGGGCACGGCGGTTTTTTTTGTTTTTTGTTTGGGGGCCCTTTTTCGTATATCGCCCTTTCCGGGTTCAATTCGGAACCGTTTTTCCTGAGAATATGCTCGTTCGATTCGCACGGGGAATTCGCAGGGGATGGTCTCCTCGGATTCATTTTGTGTACATTTGATGTCAAATTTCCAGTCGGAGGGTGATTTCAATATATATCACCTACAACGTTGAATATAATCACCCTGAGAGTGCAGTCTTTTGGTACCACAGATATGCATGGAATATCCAGGGGATGGGCAGTTCAGAATATTGATTAGCAACCTCAGGAGACTGCATTGGATGTCCCAATCAGGACCAGGCAATCATTAATTTTCTCCGCCGCTATTGCAGTCTCCTGAGGTTTCCACTTGATATTCTGGACTGCCCATCCCCTGGAAATTCCATGTATATCTGTGGTACCAAAAGACTGCACTCTCAGGGTAATTATATTCAGTGTTGTAAGGTAGGGGACACCCATTCCCTGCCAACATCACGTGAATCATCCAAATATGGGTATGTCATACAGATAATTTTATTGTAAATCTCGTGGGCACTTTGGCCCTTATCCCTTCCATGAATCTATAGAGATACATCCTGATAAGGTCCAGAAAAAACTGCTAAGTGTTCAAGTGAGAATTGACTGAGGACTTGTGCTTGGAAACACGACGCCAAATTCGTGTCCGTTTTGACATCAAAGAGTGATGGCAATTCCATCGCAACTTGCGAGCACATCTCGTCACTCATTTTTCACTCAAGCCCTTAGCGGTTTTTTGGGGAACTTATCAGGATGTATCTATATAAATTCATGGAAGGAATAAGGGCCAAAGTGCCCACAAGATTTACAATAAAATGATTTGTATGACATATGACATACTCATATTTGGATGATTCACGTGACGTTGGCAGGAAATGGATGTCCCCTACCTTAGGTGGTATACTGAAATCGCCCCCCCCCCAACTGGAAATTTGACACCAAATGTACACAAAATGGATCCGAGGAGACCATCCCCTGCGGATTACCCGTGCGAATTGAATGAGCATATTCTCAGGAAAAACGGTTCAGAATTGAGCTCGGAAAGGCCGGTATACAAAAAAGTGCCCGAAAAAGAAAAAAAAAACAGCCGCGCCCTAAGTTCCGCAAATAGCTGTAAGCAGATGGCCTGATTTTATGTGTACATATTTACAATCTTCTTTTTCCCGCTCCCTCTCAAAGGAGTACTTCAATCTCTCACTGTGTTAACAGACTCTGGCTATCTCTGTGCTGTTCAGGCCGAGCAGTCATGCAACTCGCTTTCCCGTGAACAAAGTCCATTGGAAAGGGACGATGGTCATGAAGAACTCTTGCCTCCTTCCCCCATCATCTCGCCCTCCCGCCACTTGCTTTTGGCTGTATAATGACGGGTATCGCTGGTTCCACCTCGATAAAGATCACGAATGTCTACGTCGCAATAATTCAAGACCGAAGAATATCTGGGTGACTCATCAAGGCTTTCACCCCTGCCAGCCATACCTGCTCTCGGGAACAAGGGCTGGAAGGTGTTTCAAGCGGAGAAATTCAAAACCTCAATTTTCATCTGGAGACCTGGATCTCAATTCCTCAAAACATTTCAATGTCTATAGTCTCGACGCCGCCACATCCTGGGATCGTATGGATTCTGCATTGAGCTTTGGGATTGTCAGATCAGCCAGAACTTTCATTCTAAATCGGCTCTGGTTTTCTCAAGGACCGTAGAATCCAACATACCTCGATCTATTGCTGTTGTCTGATCCAAGATATTCAATTGCTACCGGAGCTCGGTCGTATTTGTCATGAATCACCCTGACTCAGCATCACCCATATCCTTTGTCGGATTCTACTACATTCCTTTTTGGGAATAACCCATCTCCGAACAGGTTATTCCCCAATGCATAACACTCCTTCGACTCTCATGGAGACGCGAGGGCTATACAACCTTACGGATGGATGGCAGGCATCACTTGTAATCTGGGCATGGATTCCTCGCCACCTTACCACAACAACCATCCTCGGGTTCCTCCTGAGCTAGGAACCCGATCAATCCCATCAAACCACCATCAACCCGATCAGATCCTCCTACGGAACATTCAGGAGTTCAGGAGGATAACACAGGAGACCTTACACTGGGGGCAAAACCCGAGGCATATGGAATCCATATGCCTTACAGGCATAGTCTATTGTTTGCCGCGGGGGTCTGATCGGGCTGCTTCCTTATTATGTAATTCGGAGCTTGCCGTGACACGTGCTTTCGTTCTCCTCCCATCGGCGACGCGTTTTCTCGCCTGCTACGCAAGCAATGTTCATTTTGTTTGCACTTTCACGCGCCCTATACTGCCAGACACAATATTTGTCCCAAATACTACCTGTGGCAAGAAGCTTGGCCACTGTATCTTTTAACTGCAGTTTGACTACAGTTGAATAGCTGAACATTCAATCTTGTTTTTTTTTCTGTTTGTTGACTGGCATACAACATTTTTTTTGGCTGTTCCTTTTGAGTCAACTTGAGGACCAATCTAGCTCAAAATCAGTGGGACTTTGCGAGGACTTTACACCAAGTACGTGCGCTTGGCTTGTACAAGCTTTTGCCTCTTCACGGATTACAGATGGTCGTGCTGCTAATTGACATCAACCATGAGGATAAACGAGCCATCATTGTTCCATCTGCAGCACTGTATGGATGGCTGGCGCGTCCAGGGCGCGGAGGAGAGGGACTCGCCGAAAAAGCGCGTGTAGCACGTGATACGGCTAGCTCCGAATTACATAATAAGGAAGCGGCCCGATCAGACCCCCGCGCGTAATCATAGACTTTATATAGCGAGGTACGAGCGCTGATATAAAGTGTCTGTCTACGAGAGACTATTACAGGCATGTCCTTCGCATGTGATTGATCTGTGGGACAAAAGTGTCAATTACCTTTGTCCCATCTTTTTTTTGGGGTGACTCAAGGCCAAAAACAAAGATGGGACAAAGGTGATTGACACCTTGGTTCCATGGATCACCCACATGCGACGGACATGCCTGTAAGGCATATGGATTCCATATGATTCCATATGCCTCGGGTTTTGCCCCCAGTGTTAGGAATTGACTCCTAAGGGGTTTATTCAGGGCAATGTCACTCCTCTCTGCCAGGAACCAGGGCCAGGGGCTGACACATAGGGTGGGTACATAGGGTGGACACATAGGGCTGATAGAGGGCACAGACTACTAATAGCAGTATATAAACTCGGTAGAATCTCCCCTGTATGGTAGATTCTACCTCGTCTATTCTCAGGCCTTACTTTGGCTGGATTGCTTGGTTCTTGGACTTGAGCCTGGAGTGCTCTTGTCATCATCTCGTTGTTCTGGTCTTGCCTTCGCTCCCCTTTCACTCAACAATATCAGAACTCCTATTCTCTGTCCCTTGCCTTGGGATCTCGACCTAGCAGTGTTGGATCTGACCTGTCAGGTAGTGGCAAGGAGAGACACTTACCTGCCGAGGGGAAGAGATCACCACACTAGTTTCCTGGCAGGGTTGCACAGAGAGTTTGTCTCAGTTCCCCTCAGACACCCCTGTCTTGGATCGGTCGAGACCCCTGTTTGGAATACCCCTGAGTCGGGTTCTCGAGATGCAACCCCAACCATTATCCTGTAACCGAAGCCCCTATTCGAGTAACCCGGAGCGGGTTCCTCTCACTAGGGTCCGGCACATAGTTGCATCGCTCCTCGCAACATCTTCGGGTTCCTCTGCATGGGTTGCTCATGTTCTATGAATGCTGGCTCGGTTGGCCACATCCTCATCCTCGGATCCTCGACACCAGGCCACTTGCTATCCGAGCAGTGGCAGATTCTCTCTCAACACCCCGGGACGGCTGCTGTTGTGTTATGCTCGGACATAGTCCAGCTGACCTAAGGGCTGTTGCTGACAGTATTCTTGGGGGCTAATCTGATAGTATGGATATTCTGCCT